>JAJOOS010013875.1:0-22174 GCA_029582725.1 Solanum chiquidenum
CGGAAAATGTAAGGGTATTTTGGTCTTTTCCCTAACCAATTCTTTTGGTTATATTAGTGTGTTAGACTGATTTTAGATCAGTTTTTCCCATTTTTAAATGGGTGAGAGCAAGGGTTTGAAAGTGAAGAGGAGAAGAAGAGGAAGAAGAGAAGATCAGGCAAGGTTTCGTCAAAAGATCGTCGTGGATATCGTCGGGGGTGATCCCTACTAGGTATGTGAGTTCATAGTGTTGGGGTGGTTCTTTCCCCCACACGCCAAACTCGTTTTATTATTGAGAAAAGATTGGTTGTGTTGTTGAAGTTGTTGGTTGTGTTGTTGATGTTGTGATTGTGTTGAAGTCTTGTTGATTTGGGACATGTTTCCGATTGTGTTTCCGGGTTAAATCTATGGTATGTTGAGGGGTTTTATGTTTCTAAGTGTTTGGTGTTGGAACCTTTGAGGTTGAGAGGGTTTAAAGTTGAAGAAAAGAAGGAGAAAAGTCGAGTGTTCGGGGAAAAAAGGTGGGGCATCGCGCCTGCCAGCGCGCCCCAAAAGGGGTTCTGAATTTTCCCCCTTGGGGCGCCGCGCCTAGCAGTGCGCCCCAGATACCTTTCTGAAGTTTTGGGGCTGGCGCCCCGCGCCTCTCAGAGCGCCAAGGACGCCAACCTTTCCTATTCTTTCCCTACTTTCTCATGCATGTTCCATGGTATTGTACCTATGTTTCATAGTTGTTTCCAACACTCCAAAGTACGTTAAAACGTCAAGAACTCGTCCATAAACATGTGATCATATACCTTGAATCCATAATTCAATTCAAGGCGAGTTAGGATCAAAGTCATGTAAAGTTAAGAGTCAAGTCTAGAAGGTAAGAAGTAAGTCCAAGCAAGTTTTCAAAGTTGTTCAAGAGTCTTTGTTGAACGTTTTCACTTCATTTTAAGACTCCAGTTTCAAGTTGAGTAAAGAGTATAGAGTTGAGTTCAATTCTCAAAAGTTATATGGGGACTATGTATTCCCAAAAGAGTTTAAAATGTTTTTACATTTAAGCAAGAGCGGAAACTGAGATTTCCAAAGAGCCTTCGGGCAAGTTTTTCAGAAAAGAGAAATAGCTTTCTAAATGAAGCAAGCTGGGAAATTGAGATTTCCAATATAGCCTTTGAGCTAAGTTTTTGAGTAATTATCTCAAATCAGCAGAAAGAAATATGTTTTAAAAACACAAGAGCCAGTACATTTTTGGGAGTAGTAAATAGCACCGAATTGGGGGAGCGTTCAAAGAACTCACAGCCCCCATAAAACCATGTAGCCATCATGGGTAGAAGAGGTTCATACTCTTTCGATGAATCCTTTTCAAATTAGACTAGTGGATCCATTAGGCAGTTCAGGTCCTATACCTTTGGCCGGGTATAGGATGCTCTGGCAGCATGAGGTCGATCGATGTATCATCACTATAGCTCTTATGTGATGGTTGTCGGTTAGAGAAACTCCCACATCAGTTATTGTATTTTTAAATACATCAGTTCATTTGTATTTTTAAATACATCTCAGACATATTGTATCTTTGTATACACACAGAGTTTTCAACATGTTTTAAACAACTTTTCTTTATATTGCACTTGTTTTAAGTTGCCTTATATTGAAATGAGTCAGTCAGGTTGAGTTGAGTTGAGCCAGGTAAGTTATTCAGTTCTCCCAGATTTCCTTCTAGCCTGTTGTTTAGCTTTCCAGCTCGCATACTCGTACATTCCATGTACTGATGCCAGTTGGCCTGCATCTTATTATGATGCAGACGCAGGTACACAGGATCAGCATCCAGCACGCCGTTGATCCAGCTGAGCACTCCAGAGTCAATGGTGAGCCTCCTTGCATTTCGGAGGACTCGATTATTTTGTGTTCTTAGTCTTGTTTTATTAGGATGTTGCGGGGTCTGTCCCAACATCCATCTCAGTATTATAGAGGCTTCATAGACAGTCAGTCAGTCAATTGGTTTTGAGTCTCTCATGCATGTGTATATGTAAATATTCTATTTTGAGACTCGAGTTGCCTTTTGGCCAGATTTTATCAGTTGGGTTGTTTTATAACCTTTCATTGCATTGAGTTATGCTGTTGAGTTAGGTTTCCGCTGAGTTAAGAAAGCCAGGCCAAGGGTTCGCTTGGGGGCCAGCAATGGTCTTCGAGTGCCGGCCACGTTCAAGGTGTAGGCTCGTGGCGTGACATCATATTTTGAAACAACAATCTATGTATTAAGTTGAAAACAATACATTTTTTGTTTAAATATTATCTATCTTTTGAGTACTCGATCATTTATGATAACACCAATTTTGATATTAATTTTTTTTTGAACTTTCACGTTACATCTTTTTCATCACATTTGTTTACTATTTATATATTAAATAAATATTTTTAAAAATTATAACAATGAAACAAATAGGAGTTATCAATAATATTTAAGAGTAGAAGTTATAAAGAAGATAAGAGACATGAGTTATCATAACTTTAATATACAATATTATTATGACATTAAGTACATTAATCATTGTGCATTGATTTTATTTGTAAAAATAAATAAATGACTGAAAAATATAATGGGTAAAAATCATAAAAAATAAGAAAAGAGATAATTAAATTGATTGCATAAAAGATGTGTCATGTTACAATCTCATCAAAGGCCACAATTAAATAATATATAGGCATAGATTTTTATAATTATGTAACTAAGACATGAAAAATAATAATATACATTATTATTTTCACAAAGCAATAAAAAATGAAAAGAAAACTTCTAAATACATTTCAAGGAAGAAAAGAATAGCTACAAAAACAAATTGTTACATATGCATAAGAATAAGCAATGATGTCATAAAATTAAAGAGTGAGGTAAATGTGTTTATTCTATTGTTCAAAATAATAATAATATGGCATGACATTTCATTAGGAGTGAGGTTTATATTTTGAGGAAAATAGGAATACTCGATAATATTGTGGTCCTAAAAGAAACAAAAATGATTACAAGACAAATTTCCATCCCATATTAGTTGTGTTATATAATATATATATATATTAAATTACTTGTTTATTCATTAAATTAAAATAAAATTAGTTAAAAAAAGTTTCTCACTTTATCCCTACAATTAATACTCTTCAGGAAATGTTATATAAAAAAATAATTTAACTAGAAAATAATGGATTCATTAAATGTTTTGAATTTCATGAAAATTAGTAGTGTTATTCTCAACGTAGAATATAATTATTGAAATTGTAAAATATTAATATTTTGTAGAGGTATTAATTAATCAATAAATTAATAAATATTACTTTACATAATGTTTTTAAAATTTAATGTATATACCTTATCCCCCCCCCCCCCCTTAAAAACAAGTGATACTAAAATGGAAGAAGAATAAACAACAATGAAAGATAAAAAAAATTGGAAGAAAGAGAGTGAATAGAGTATTGAAGTGAATATAAATAAATACTTCTTGGATAGTGTTTTTTATTGGAAAGGAATTTTCTTTTGGATAGTGTAATTTCTTGAAACCATCTAGTGATTTAAGACTTTTCTTTTAGTAGTTTTACTGTAGAGGGTACTTTCGGTACAACAAAAAATTGAATTTACCCTATCACCCTTCCCATTTCTGTGAAATTACGACCTTACCCTAAAAAAGTAAGGTCCTGCCATTTCGTGCCAAAAAAGTGTCTTGCCAAATATATTTCCATAAAATTAAAGGTAAAACTATTTGGCACGATCGATTTTAGACAGTAATGGCAAGACACGGTGCAAATGACAACAATAACCTCTTGGCTTCAAAACCGCCTAAATTTGCCTCCAAGAAAATAAAACCACGTTTGACTTTTCTTTTTTATTTACTTTCTCCTTCTTCATTCAAAAAATAGAAAAACGAGGAAAAAAACAACAAATAAATACTCAATATCAAAGTTATCAACATGTGCGAACTGAATAAATTTCGTAATCTACAACCTTTAATATCATGGGTTGATCAAGCTTATTTAGATTTATTCAGTAGTTTCGAAAAATCAAGAATCAAGCACTTTTTGAAAAAAATTGAAACAATTAACCAGACTCTGATACCATTGTAAAACTTTTGTAACAGCAACGAGATTTGTGTACTTGTTATTGTAGACATATAATTTTTGACCGAATTTAAATATTACACAAATTTTTAAACTTAATATCATTATTTTGATGAGTTTATTTATTTATTTTATTTTTAAAAAGAATCTGAAAAATAAGATCTCCATATGTTTAAATTTTAAATAAAATTGTAAATTTAATGTATTTGTTAGTTGTATTTTTATTCAATTTTTACCTAGTTTAAAAATAATAATATATATTTGTAAACAACAAATTTTCGAGCCTAGAAAAATAAATAATCAAGACAGGAAGATCGGAGTAACAAAGTGTAATATTTGATTTCAAAATATATTGTGTGTTACAATCTCTATGATAATCCTCTGATTCTTCAAAATAATATGAAATGTGTAGGACTTGAATTTGATTTAGAGTCAAGGGCTTGAATAGCTTGATCTTAAATCTTTAATTTTCGAACTTGGGTGTGAATTATTCGTCACGAACACTATTATGACGAATAATAAGTATGAACAAGTAACTTGATCTTGAATCTTAATATTTGTCTTTGTTCTTGATCTTGAACTTAAAATTTGAACTTGATTGCTTGAACTTGCAACTTGTAGAAAATTTGTAGCCTTTGATCCACGAGCTCTCTTCTTGCTTCTTGTTCCTCTTCTATGAATAATGAGACCCCTATTTATAGTAGTAGGGAGTGGTCTACTGGTGTGATTTGATTGGTCGATTTGAACCGACTAATCACATTCCTCCGGTGAAAAGCTTTGATTTGATTGATCAAAACATATCACATATACACTTGACGTTATTCTAGTGGCTCATTTAATTTGACTTGAATTGCCATATAACTTTGACACGTGACATGATTTTAGTGGCTTATTTAATTTGACTTGGATTGCCACATAACCTTGACACGTGACATGATTTTAGTGGCTTATTTAATTTGACTTGGATTGCCACATAACCTCAACTATTTTTCTTGAATTTAATAAAATCCAAATTAATTTATGAATTTAAATCCAATAAAATCTTAATGCTTACAAATGCCCCCTACTTCAAGTCTTGTGAAGTTTCTTTTTTCTTTTTTTTTTTCTTTTTTTTAAGACTAGACTTGAAGTACTTAGTGAAAGTATACTCCGATTTGTAGGAGAATTTTGAATAATTGTACTCTTGAAGAATTGTATTTTATTTATTTATTATTATTATTATTTTAAATAAAATAAAATAATAATAATTCAACCCTTTCTTCAAGATACAGTGCAGGTGCTAAGAATGGGTAGCAAGATTCCTCATTTACTGGATTTCAAGCTCATTTAATTTATTTATTTTATATATTTAAGATTTTATTAAATTTAAAACCTTAAATATCTTAAATATAAAGAAAGAATTAGAGTCCTTGTAGGATTAAACTTTGAAAAGAAATATTGTCTTCTTATCCCAAAAAATATTTGACTTGTCAAATATTGAATTTGTTTTGGGTTAGGACTCTAATACCTTCTCTTAACCCTCTATAAATACCAGCTCAGTTATTGAGCATTCATTATTTATTATTTTTTCTGACGCAATTTTTGAGAAGCATTAAGACTAGTACGTTTTTTCTTGATATTTGCTTTTGTGTATGATTTATTTTTTGCTTTTCTTTATCAAAGAAAATCAAGTACCTTTTGTCTTATTAGAAAAATTGAAAGATGTATTTTGATAGTACTATTCTCTCTGTCACAATTTATGTGACTCACTTTTCTTTTTAGTCAGTTTAAAAAAAATGACACATTTTTATATTAAGTAACAATTTAACTATAAATTGTCTATTTTACCCTTAATAAAATGATTTACAGCCACACAAATTTCTATCATTCATTTTGAACCACAAGTTTTAAAAGTCTATCTTTCTTTCTTAAAATTCGTACCGAGTCAAAGTACCTCATATAAAATGAGACGGAGGGAGTACTACTTTATCAAATAGTACATTTTGGCAGTAGTTTTTCGAACTTTTCAAAAGATGAAAACTTTTATTTTGTACTTCAAAAGAAGTTTAGTATCTTTAACCATTTTTTTTTCTTTTTCTTGTATTCAAAAAAAATAAATGAGTAGGCACTTTCAATAGCTTTTCTTTTTCAAAAGATGAGTAATAGAGTTGAAAGATGTTTTTTGATAGTATTACTACTTTATCAAATAATACATGTTGGCAGTAGCTTTTCTAACTTTTCAAAAGATGAAAACTTTTATTTTGTACTCAAAGAGAAGTTTAGTACCTTTAACTTTATTTATTCGTTTTTTTCCGTTTCTTGTATTAAAAATAAATAAATAAATGAGTAGGCACTTTCAATAGCTTTTATTTTTTCAAAAGATGAGTAATGAATAAGATATAGTCAGCGTACTTCCTTGATAAATTTGTTTTTTTTCTCACTTTAGGTGTGTTGAGTACCATCATTATTTATGAATTGATGTTGAAAAATGATTGTTCTCACATTTGTTAATAACTTATGTGAATCAATACACATTATATTCGTGACTATAATTCATGTAATTTATTAAAATAGAGCCAATCCATATTCTTGACCCTACTTTCGTCAATTTTCTTTTACTCATCAGATCTATGATTTCCTTTTCTTTTTCTTTTTTTAAAAAAAGAAATTAAATTACTTCATCTACAATGAAGGTTTATACACATTGTATTGTCTGTGTCAAAGATTTTACACCATCTAAGACAAAGACTTTACATGGCTTGAACCAAAGGTAATCATGTCATCTGAGCCAAAGATTTTACATCGTCTAAGACAATGACTTTACATGTTTTTAAGATGATGACAACACGTTGTCCGAGCCAAAGACTTTACACCGTCTAAGGCAAAAACTTTACATGTTTTATGATGATGGCTTCATGTTTGTCCGAGCCAAAGACTTTACACCGTCTAAGGCAAAGTCTTTACATGATTTGAGCTGAAGGCGTCATATTATCTGAGCCAAATATTTTACACCGTCTAAGGCGAAGATTATATGATTTAAGCCGAAAGCATCACATCATCTTGAACCAAAGACTTTACACCCTTTGACGTTAAGACTTTGCATGAGCAACAAAGACTTTACATTATCTAGACATACATGATTTGTGCTTAAAGAAATAGTTACTAATTGTCTAGATTTATAACCTTGATTATTGAATTATTAACTTAAGTGCTAATAAAACACTTGTCCCTTTTTTTATGCAGTTCGAATCATGGTTCACTTCAAACACTTGAAATCTTCTTCTTCCAATTCATGATACCTTGTAATATTAGATCATAAGAACAATGAAGTGGAGATCAAATTGCTTGTAGAGAAGCCATTAGGTGGTCTGTATGCCTCTCCGTGACCTTCTCTAGGGGAACTTCCTGGTCTAGATGATTGGACTTTAGAATATAATAGTCGTCCTCCCAAGACATGGGTACTTTGCTCTCCTAATCATCGTACCAAAAATATTGCAAGTTCTTTACCATGTTTGGGGCAGCAAATCATAAATGGAGAGACTCAATGGAATGATACTTTCACTTTTGATGGAGAGTTTCACTACATTCCAGGGTATTGGGAGTGGGCTGAAGATATACTTAGTAGGAGTCGCCAGACTTTGAAGGACACAAAAATATATAAGTGTATGGTTCACTTTTTACTTATGATCATAACACTAACATCATGCAAGCCTTTTGCGAAGCTTGATGTCATGCTGCAAGCACATTGCTCACTTTAGTCGGAGAACTATCCATATCACTTTGGGACTTACACGTGATTGATGGTTTACCCATATCAGGTTGCCTCTATGAAGAGGTCGTGCTGAATGTTGAAGAACTCACAAGCACATTTGAAAATGGAAAAAAGGTTCCTCCCTCAATCTTGTGACCATTTATTTGACGTCTTTCATCAGCTACAAACAAAAAATAATGATAATCAGAATGTTTCTGTGGAAAAATGGGTAGAATTTTGGTGTAAGAAAGATGTAAAGTATGGACAGCCTCCGCCAAGAAAGGAAAAGAAATCTTCCCATCTTATATCATCTCACAATCCAACTGGGGTAATTGATGAGTCTCTTAAGTGGTCTTCTGATGAAGAAGCATTGTTTCAGACTTCTCAACTATACTGACTATCTATGAAGCCTCTAACTGATAAAGATGGAAGTCGGGACAAGACCCACGACATCCTAACAACTGATATAACTGAAAAGTAAATGAAATCCTCCGGAAGCAAGGAGGCTCACCATAGCTAACTCGAACTCTCGGATGTATCAACGAATCTCCTGTTAATGATCCTGAATACTTGTGTCTGTATCATGAGAAGATGCAAGTCAAATGGCTCAGTACGTGGAATGTACGAGCATGCAAGGGGAATTCTAAAGCATAACATAAGCTTGAAACTTGATAAAAAGGAACCATACTTACCTCTTCTCAAACTTACTCAACTCAAGGAATACTCAAGGATACTCAAAACTACTCAACTTACTCAACTCAGAAGTACTCAAGGATAAGATACTCAACTCAGAGATTAAATACTCAACTCAAAGATATGATATTTGACTCTGGGTACTCAACTCAATATGACTGAACCCATTTCAATATAAAGCAATTTAAAACAAGTGCAATATAAAGAAACAAACTGTTTAAAAATATGTCGTCAACTCTGTGTGTATGCAAAGATACAACATAACTCTGAAATGTATGTAAAAATACAATTAACTGTGTATATAAGAATACAATAACTTTTGTGGGAGTTTCTCTAACCGACAACCCTCACGTAAGAGCTATTGTGATGATACAACGATTTCCCTCATGCTGCCAGAGCATCCTATACCTTGCCAAGGGCATAGGACCTGAACTACTAAGTGGATCCACTAGTCTATTATGAAAAGGGTTCATCTAAAATGTATGACCCTTTTCTACCCATGGTGGCTACATGATTTATGGAGATTGTGAGTTATTTGAACTCTCATCCATATCGATGCTCAACACTACTCCCAAAAATATGCTAGCTCTTTATGTTTTAAAAACATACTTCTTTCTGTTATTGAGATTAATGCTCAAAAACTTAGCTCAAAGGCTATCTTGGAAATCAAAGTTTCCCCTCTTGCTTCATTTAGAAAGCGATTACTCTTTTCTGAAAACTAGCTTAAAGGCTCTTTGGAAATCTCGGTTTCCGTTCTTAGTTAAATGTGAAAACATTTTAAATCTCTTTGGGAATACTTAGTCCCTATATACTTTTTGAAGAAAAGAACTTCAACTTTACTCTTTACTGAACTCAAAACTTAAGTCTTAAAACAAAGTTAAAACGTTTGTAAAAGACTTCTTAAAATATGGTTTACGCCGAATTATGGACATGAACGACTCAATGCAAGGTTTTTAATAACCATAGATAGAACTCAAATACTTGGAACTCAAGAACTTGAATGATACTACTCATTTCAAGAATGGTCAACTCAGAGTTCATGCGGAATTATGAACATGAACTACTTAACTCAACGACTCAAAGATACTTCTCATCTCAAGATTGTTCGACTTATAATGTTCATGTGGAATTATGGGCATGAAATTTTCAACTCAAGGACTCAATATACTTCTCAAAAGGGATTAGGAACTCAACACTTAAAGGCTTAGAACTTGAAGATATCACTTCTCTGAAAAATGCTCAACTTACGAAGTTCCTGCAAAATTATGGGCATGACACAACTCGACTCGATGGTCTACATAACTATATGGAACTCATGTATACGACTCTTCTCATTCTCTGACTTACTTCCTCAAAACTTAGTTCAAATCGATAGTTGATCTCGAAGGATTCACAATTGAACTCAAAGGCTTTCTTGAACTCTACTCTTAACTCTCTGTTGAATGTGAATTATGAATTCAAGATTTATGCTTCATGGTATGAAGGATCTTGAAATGATAAAGTAGACTCATGAATACATTCTCCTCACTCGTACTCACTTGCTCGAGTCTTGAAACAAGTTATTAGAAATTGTAGAAGACTTCTCAAAAGGACTTAAAGGACTTTCTTAGAATGTTCGAATCTTGACTCTCAACTCTACCTTGAATGTGATTTATGAATTCAAGGTTGTGATTTGTGATAGGAAAGGTCCCATGATGTTTAGGAATGATTTTAGATATAGTTAAACATGAAAAAGACCAAAATTCAATATCTAAAGGTGGGTCTGCGACGCGGAGAAGCATTTAAATTATGGTTTTGAAAATGGCTTTTGAGGCAGAACACTCTGTGTCAGCTTCGCGATGCGAAACAGAAATTCCCAAATCTGGGAAGTGGCTGCGCGACGCGGAGGGGGTTCCAAATTTCGTCCGACGAAATTTCTCCTTCGTTTTCTAACCCCAATTCGCCTAACTTCGATTCTTTTGCTCAATCTCTCTTTAGATTTAGATACCCAGCACATGTACACTAGAATCTAACTCTAACCACTCTATAAATTGACACAATAACCTCAAGAACTCCTCAATCTCAGCCCAATTCAAGAACGAAAGCAAATTCATGAATACATAACAAGAACATCAAGGCTTCAACTTTTACATAACATGATTGGCGTGTGGGTGAACAAACCCAACACTATGGAAGCTTACATACCTGAAAGAACCATCTTCTTGAAGCAACTTGAAGGAAAAATCTTGAAAGATGAACACTAGCCTTAGCTTTTCTTGAATTTCTTGAGCATAGAATCTTTGGAGTGAATGAGAGCTTTTAGATTTGTGAAAACTGATTTTCTATTTGTTTAGGGAAATTTAGATGACCTTCTAAGGGGTTTTAGGACTAAAATACCCCTAAAGAAATAAATAAAACTATCTGAGAGTCGGAATTATTTTCCACCAGGCAGTGAGGTCCGTGTTGGCTCCGCGTCGCGGAGCTATCGTGGAGCTACTGCCAGGTTTGCGCGACGTTAGTAAATCAGTCATAACTTTTTACTCAGATCTCTGAATTGAGAAAACTCAGCGGCGTTGGAAAGATGACTCGAAGGACTTTAATTTTATATCTTGTATCTCACCTAACTCATCATGTACTAGGAGTTATGGTCATTTGAAATTGACCCAAAACTTAAGAAAAACTAGGAATGACTTGAATGCTTTTCTCTTTAGTTCTTCTTGGAACTGAAGGTGCTACATCTAGTGAACTTAACACTCAAGAAATTTTAAATTCCTTGCAAAAATCTCACTCACTATGAAGAACGGTTCGAGTCTTAGCTCAAAAAATTTCTGGGGTATTACAAATATATTACCAAGTTTGTACGGAAGCAGAAAGTCCTAACACAATGGAGGGTGGTGTTCTGGTGAAAACAAAGAGGAGAAATGGAGTTTGATAGGGAAAGGCCGAAGGCTAGTGCAGATGTCAACTCCGAATTTGAGCTCGAGACTTCTGTTTTTGCCTTGTATGCCCTGTTTTTGAATATGTTACTGGTGTAGAAATGTGTGCATCGCAAAGAAAAAAAGAGAGATATATGCTGAAATACTTTTGAGACAACAATAAGGCCTATATCAATGTTTAGGGGTTGGTGAGAGTAATAATATAATGGAGTAGTTCAATTTATCAAGATCTGGTCTGTTTGGAAAGCCATTAGATAATTGGTTCACCTCTCTCAAGACCGGGTCTGTTTGGGAAGTCATCCCAATCTCGCTCACCGCTATCCTCCATCTGCCAATCTCATTCTCCAGATATGCAAATACATATGTATACCAGTTACATATATACAATTATTATACATATACATTTCGCCTCTCTCCACTCTCTGCTCTATCTCGCTCGCCTCTCTCCTCTCTCTCCCTTTATCGCTTGCTAAATATACAAATACATATGTATAATAACTACATATATAACATCATTTGATAGATATACAGATACAATTCAATAGATATACATATACCATTCGCTTCTCTCCACTCTCCTTCCTCTCTCGCTCTCCTCTCTCCTTCCTCTCCAAATCTCATTTGCCTCTCTCCTACATATAACATGTAGCTAGGAATTGTAATTAACAAACTATAGCTATGGAGCATAATTAAGTTATTTATGAGTGGCTATATGCGAAGATTCTCCTTTAAAACTAGGGCTTATAAGCCCAATCCAAATAAGTCATTGGTCCTTGAGGCTTGATCTGGGCCGGTCAATGTTAGCCCATGGGTCAAAACTATTTATTTAACAGTAACCCACATAAATATTACTTGTGTATGAGCTAATTACTAAGATGCATATGTTGTAATATTACGAATCTTACCAGATTTTGGTACGTCCAGATAAACTGTTTAGTGAGGTCAGTTGTTTATTTATACTTGTAAATTTTAGAAGACAAACTCTATATGTATGATATAATTGTTTTACGAAGTGGGTTCATATGAACCTCTTGACCCAACGTAGGTTCGCCCCTGGTCATAACCGTCCGATGGCAACGGAAATTCTTTAATTCTCTACCAAAATTAGAAAGCTCTGATACCAATTTAAATAAAAATATTTTATTCATAAACTCAAATGAATTCATATTTCACAATTTCCCTCTATTGAGTATAGTTATACTAGTGCAAAGCCTAATTTAACTTGGACTAGAAAATTTATTCTTATAGTTATATTAATTATAATTAAATAAATATAAATTCTAGGCAACTTTGATTTCTTACTTCAATTTTGAATTATTATTCCAACAAGTACAATTATTAGGTGAATGAACCAAGTCAAGAATCTATGATAGATATGTTTCCGTGAAGTTCATTTTTGAGTAAAGTACGATTATTAGATGGATGAACCAAAGCAAGAATTGGTAACATAAATGTTCTCATAAGGTTTCATTTTTTTTTTGAAATAGTACAATTACTAGATGAACCAAGTAAACTATTGTAGATTATTGTCCCATGAGTTAACACTTCAATTAATTTTAAAAGATATTTTTTAATCTTCCACAAGCATAGGTATCAAATAACTTTTTCTATCAAGTTTTGAACATATGAAAAAAAATCACTTAGTTTCTTTTTTCTCCAAAAAATAAAATAAAAATCTAAACCTTATTTTCAACTCATTTCGTTGATCATCAAGTTTATACATTATCAATATATAAAAAAACATTTTATACCGTCAAATGAAAGTAACTGTAACAAAATGTAACTTATATCTGATAACATGTATTTATACTTGTCAATAAAATATATAAATAATTAATATATTAAAAAAATTATATTGCATATTCCCTATATCAAGGGCGGAGCTAGTAGCCCACATGCGGATTCAAAATCTACTGAATTCAATTGAATAAGTAGATTATTGAGTCATATTAGAGAGAATTATTTGAATTTATTTGTTATGTCGTAATTTTACTAACCTTTAGAAAAATCACATTTTAAAATGTTCTAAGTATAATACAATTTGAGAAAAATACTTAGAAAAGAGTCAGCACTTAATTTTTTAAAGAAATTAAGAAAACTTAATTTAAAAAGACTCTAATAGATTAAGTCTTTAAAATTTTAGACAAAATAGGTAAGAGGCTCTTATTTACGCTTAAGAAGATTATTAAGATATTTGAAGCGCCCTCTAACACGCGGTTATCCTACGACTTGGTTAATATATATTTTGACTATTTTTTAGAAAAAAACGATTTAACATAATTTATTTATTTTTTACAATATTTGATTAACTTTGAGAAAATAGTCAAAAGAACAATTTTTAAGTTTTAAGAAAAAGGAGGATTCTAATTAAAATATTTGAAATTAATTACAAGTGATTAAAATTTTAATAAAATTGGATTTTTTTGAATCATTTTAATAATAATTTACACCAATTTGATTAATTAAAAGTATGAAAACTATTTTAAATTAAATAAAGAATAAAAAAAATGTTTTGACTAAAGTTATTCAATAAAAGTATAAGAGTTGATAAAATGAATTTTATTAAAATAAGCTAACATAAAGAATATGGTTCGGCTTTTGGGAAATTCAATTAAGTTAAATCAAATCAAATAAAAGGGTTCGAATTAGTAGACAAAAAATATGTCAAATATTCAATAATAGTAAAATTAACAGATTGTCAAAAATACCTAAAATGGACCTATTGGATCCAAAATCAGAAGTCTGACCGCCTGGGCTAATTTTGAGCCTAACAACTGCTATGGATTAATCTGTGCTTTGGCCCAAACCTGGCCTATTTTCTAATAAGAGCCTGCAGCAGAAATATTGTGTATACACCCAGTAATATAAGACACGACCTAAAATTTGTCTAACATCAATATATACAAAGTAATAAATAAAATTTATGGAGTTCGAATAGCTTCAATGGGAAGCAGCTCTATGCACCTATAAAGACACTTAGTAAAAGTGTTAGTACTAAATAAATGTGAATAAAAATGAATAACTCAAATAATAACCTAAAAATAAATCCATCTTATTAACATGAAAGACCTTGAAAATCGACGATAATTTCTTCATTGGCCAATTTTAACATACAAAATATATAAACTTAAGCTAAATTTCCGTCTTTAAATATTTGGGAGGCCTCCAAAACCGACAGAGAAATTTTCTCATTGACCAATTTTTTGTTCATGACATCTTACTCAATATCAAGTTAACAAAAAAAAAATCAAAAATCAAAAATAGCGGTCTTACAAATATTTCACAAATCAAAAGTAACTTACAGCGTTCAAATCATCTAAATACCTTATACCAATTTTAGTTCAACCAAAATAGTAATATTGAAAAATACATAAAGAAAATAAAAATAGAAACATGGAACAAGATACTTAATTAAGATATCTCTACCAAATAAAAGATAAAATAAGCTCAAAAAGTGATAAAATAAAGCAACAGAGAAGTGATAAAAACAATACAATACCCAAACAGATCAAAAATTAAAGTACTGCTGCAATCAATAAATACATAGGAAAATAATGACCAAATGGAGTGATACTACGGGAGTGACTTGCAAATTAAAAACATGAATAAAATTAGTTGCTATAACAGTATCATAAGATAAACTTAGCAACAATATAAAATTAAAACAAAACAGTGGTAAAAACATACTACAATATCATATTGTAAACGGGAAAATGCATAAGTACCCCCTCAGGCTATGTCCGAAATCCCTGAGACACACCTAACCTTTACTAAGGTCCTATTACCCCCCCCTGAACTTATTTTATATATAATTTTTTACCCCTTTTCAGCCTACGTGGCACTATCTTGTGGGCCCAACGCATGCTGACTTTTTTTTCAAGGATAGTGCCACGTAGGCCAAAAAGGGGTAGAAAATTAATAAAAAAATAAGTTCAGGGAGGTAATAGGACCTTAGTAAAGGTTAGGTGTGTCTCAGTGATTTTGGGTATAGGCTGGGGGGTACTTATACCTTTTCCCTATTGTAAACACATTTAAAAGAATAACAAAAGGGTTGTTGGAGTTTCAAACCTTCATTGTCAAGATCTGAAACGATAATCACCTCACCGGAAGAGAAGTTTGCTTGGTTGTTGTTTGTCCTTCGCCACAACTTTGAGTTTCGTGGTTTCCGATTCACCAATTGCTGGATTCGGGTTTCGTCGGAGCTCGAAACTGTCGGTGACCTGTAAAAAATAGAAATAGAAATCATGAAGGGGGAAGAGGAAGGGGAGTGGTTGTTGTTGGATTTTTTGGTTGATCGATCTCATAGCCAACTCATGGGTGTTCGCCGGAAAATATTTTGACGGATTTTGGACTTATAAATTTATATTAAATGATAGGCCTTGAAGAACTCTACAAATTTATGTAAAGAGTTTAGGATGGAGATGACCGGAACTTCGTAAGTGTAAAGAAAAAAGTGAAGATTTATGTTTGTTTTTTCGTACATCTAAGGAGTTTGACTATGGATAATGATGAATGGTTTGCAGATTTGTGTAGAGGAGGTTGAAAGGAAAAAATGGTAAATTTTGGAGATTTTTTCGGCCAAGGGATGGTGGACTCGCCGAATTTCGGCGGAACTCTAGTGAGCTTGTCACCGGAAAATTATGAACCCCCCCCTGTCCTTAAAATTTGAAAATTATTCTCTTTAAAACAATTTCACCACTTTTTTTTTAAAACTTTTTCCTCAACTTTTTCTTCCCACCTTTTCCCACTTTTCCCCCTTTTCCCCCACCTATTTTTTGACCTAATCAAAACATAAATAGAAAAATAATTATGCAATGGGCTCAAATTGTGGGCTTGAAATTGCGGCCCAAAATCATCGATCAAACTGTGTATGCAAATTTTATTCTGATTTAAATGAATTTCTAGACTGTGCAAAATATCAAAATGAATATTAACAAATGTAACAAATAAAATAAATATTATATATATTTATATATATATATATATATATATAAATATAACGTAACTAATGACATGTAAAAATGCAATTTTAAAATTAATTGATAAAAAATCCTAAATTTTCATAAATAAGGATAGTTATCGATAAACTTATTTAAAATTATAATTTTTTTATTTTGAACTATTAAATAAATAAAACTTAAAAGTTATGAATTTTGAAAATATTATGCCAAAATTGGGTGTCAACATTATTAATGAAATATTTTTATTGAAATTGGTATCAGAGCTTCAATGATATTGATAGACAATAAAATAGTTTTCGTCATCTAGAGACGACTATTACTCATATAAGTCGTCCATATGGTCAATGATTATGTTGACTACGCTGAGTCAGTGAAACATGCATGAAAAATACAATATAATTTTTTTAATATATTATTAAAAAAATTACTAGAATATTATATTTAAGACATTAATTTTGCATAATAAAACTATGGGTTATACGCGTTTGTTAGCTATTTTTTTTATTAAATTAGTGGACTAATTTTGTGGGACTCATAATTTGTTTTGTTTACTTTTTGAAATCTCAATCACAATTATATTCGGATACTTTCTTTATTAAAGATCTCATTTTCTCTCTCTTATTTTCCTTTTCAAGAAAGGAAGATCATTTAGTTGGTCTTCATCAATTTAAATATTAGTAACAATTTTGGGTTGACCTCTCTTTGATTTTGTTCAAAAACATCTTAAACAAACAAAGAATTTGTATTTGTTTTTAAGAAAAATCGAGAATAAGTAGCAAACTTTCTCGGAAATATGTACTAGGGCGACATGCTCTTCTACATTGTCACTTTAATTTGCTCCACTTCAGAAACTCTCACTTGGAGTAATTTGAGTTTGTTCATGTTTAACCACGTCTGAAATAAGAACAAGAAAACATTTATGTCACTTTCACTTGTAGAAGACAAAAAAAAAAAACTGTTTAGGAAATATAAGACTAAACGAATTTCTTCAGATCAAATAAATTATTTAAATACATCATAATATATATGTAAACAAATTATCAACATATGGCTATTAAATAAAATAATAATCTCAAAGTCAACCACAATTAGATAACTTGAATAATTTATGTTAGAGTAAATAAAGTTAAGTAATTTATTAACATAAAGAGATACTAGAGATAATTTGGTGTTGTACCCCCAACAAAACTTATTTTAGCCCATAGACACCCAATTTCTTTTTGATTTATTTTGTAGGGTTAAGTTAAGAAAAAGTGAAAAAGTGGGGTTGAGTTGTGGGGTTAGGGACCTTTTCATTACTTTAAAAACTTGGGGGATAAAATACAAGTTTCAAAAAATACAACAAAGTCCCTTTTTTTATATTTATTAAATATTCCACCTTTTTTAATTCATTTAATTATTCAACAATTTCTCTCTCTCTTCTCAACTTCTCTACATTCCTATTTTCTTGAGTATCTCAAATAGTTGAAATAATTTTTTTCTTCAATCTTCTTCCCAAGTCGAAATTTTAATTCTCTTGTGCTCAGTCAAGTTCATTTTTCTTTTCCGAACAGTTTTATCTCAATTTCATGATTTTCAAGGGAAAAGTGCAAGTACTTTATTAAAATAAGCGGTAAAACTATTTGACACAATCAATTTTTGGCAGGAATGACAAGACACTGTGCAAATGACAACAATAATCTCTTGACTCCAAAACTGCCCAACTTTACCTCCAAAAAAAAAAAACACCTTTGACTTTTTTTTTATTTACTTTCTCTTTTTCTTTACTCATTTTCTCCCAATTAGATATTATCCTTGTTTACCCACTTATCTGTCATTGTGATTTTATTTTTTTGATTCATTTATAGGCCGATTTATAAATAGAAAGTATATAGTTTTAATAAAACGGATTCGAATAATCAGAATAGTCAATTAACCCAAGTTCGTATTATTTGGCAAATATTTTTTGATAAATAATTCAAATTCTGAAATACTAGAAAAAATTAGTAGTTGGGTCAATCTATGATTCAAATATTTATATTCATTTACGTCACTTAAATGGGACGGTAATAAATTAATTAATCAATTTTATTAGACGATAAGAAAATTCAGTTTAACTAATTAAATTAAACATTAATAAATAAGTATATTAATTATTTCACAACATTAATTATTAATTTCATGGAAAATAGAATGTTACGTGTGTTAAAAATTGTTACTCGAAAAATAAAGATAACGAACCAAAATTGGCGAAATAGGTTTATTAGTTGTTCATTTAAATTGAAGTATTTGAGTACACTTACCACCTTTTGAAAAGATTTGATTTGAGGAGTTGAATTCTCTTTCACTCTACATTTTAGGACAAATCAATTAATTAATTCATTTTATTAGAAGGTAGGAAAATTCAATTTAATTGATTCATTTAAACTTTAATAAATAAATAAATTAATTATTTCAATTTAATTGATTCATTTAAACTTTAATAAATAAATAAATTAATTATTTCAAAACATTAATTATTAATTTCATGGAAAATATATTAATCTTTCATTAATTTCCAACAACTCCAGCAAAACGCATTACTAACATACATACATATTGTTCATTAGGTACCAATTTCTTTTCATCCATCAAAACAAAATTCAGACATGATTCCCAGTAGATTCATCGTATAATTTCACTCTACCTATTTGAATATTCCAATCTTCTAAAGCTTTCATAGCATCGTCATAATTCTTTTATTTTCGGTACAAACTTTCGCTAACTTCAAGGATCAAATTTGCACATTCTTGTCAACTTGAATATATACCTTGTTTTTTACTTTTAAAAACAACATAAATGTACTTGTCCATAAAATGAAAATTATGAACGAAAATAAGGGGATCGTTCATAATGAAGAAGAATGGAGAAAGACAAAAAATTTGAAACAAATATAGTGCTCTCAATAAAGTATTGGAGTTGATATAATTGTTTAGACAATGTAATTTGAAATAATTTTTTTTGGCCAAAATACTTAGTTTATAAAGAGTAGAGTTTTAAGACTTTTCAAAGTGGTTTCAATTTTAAAAGAAAAACAATTTCAGTAAAAAAGTAGTGGTTTAAGTCTTTTCAAAATGGTTTCACTTTAAAGGGTACTTTGAGTGAAAGAAAGAAATGAATTTACACTAATACTCTTCCCTGCCTCCTATAATTACGACCTTACCCCCAAAAAATAATGTCACGTCATTCCAGCCAAAAATTGATCGTGCCAAATATATTTTCCATAAAATAAAATAGGAGTACACTTTATTAAAAAAATAGTGGGACTATTTTATTTTTCTTCTTCTTAATACTTAGCAGAAAAGGACAAAACAAAAAAATATAAAGTGTCCACCTTTCTTGGACACATGCTTCTGTTCCTCTTTTCCCTTTTTCTATTTTTTAATGTATTTTTATTTATTACTCTTAAAAAATAGTGTTTTAATCTTTCAACTGCATAGTTTCTGTCTCCCTATGATTTTCTTTCTTTATTTTTTTTTAACTTATTTACTCAAAAATTAAAAATTAGGAGTACTCTGATGCTACTTTTGTAAAAAAAATATTGACAAGATTCAATTGACCCATTAATTATACACGATTTTTCATATAGAGAAAAATAAAGATAATTTTTTATTTAATAGGATACTACTCCTTTTTCATTCTCATTGGCCATTCTTTATCAAAACACTTCTTCTTAATTCAAAAAATAGAGAAGCGAGAGAAAAAATAACAAACAAATACTCAGTATCAAAGTTACCAACATGTGAGAACTGAATAAATTTTATAATCTACAACCTTTAATATCATGGGTTGATCAAATTTGTTTAATTTTTTTTAGTAGTTTCGAAAAATCATGAATCAATCACTCTTTGAAAAAAATTGGAACACTCAACCAAGCTTTGATACCATTGTAAAACTTTCATTACAAGAAGGAGATTTGTGTACCTATTATTATAGACACGTGATTTTTGACTGAATTTAAGATATTACACAATTTTTTAAACTTTAATATCATTATTTTGATGAGTTTATTTATTTATTTATTTTATTTTATAATTTTTTTAAAAATAAGGTCTCCATATGTTTAAAATTTTAAATAAAATTGTAAATTTATTGTATTTCTTAGTTGTATTTTTATCAATCCTTCAATTTTTACCTAGTCTAAAAATAATAGTATATACTATAAAAAGAAGAGAAAAAAAATCCTAAAAAAATCAAATTAGCTCAATATTTATCCTAATTACCCTCAAACTCTTATAACTTATTCCTCCTAAAATTTCTCTTTTAATTCATTTATTTTTGTGTCTGCACGTACTTCCACACGTTTTTTCCTTCTTTTTTTTATTTTTTTCTTCTTTTTTTTATTTTTTTCCTCTTTTTTTTTCTATTTTTTTGCTCCTTATAACTCTCAACCAAATATTCTTAGAGAAAATGGTCTAAAACCCCTCTAACCTATACTCGAAATCTCAACTACACACTCCAATTTCAAGGGTGTCCTATTACCCCCTTGAACTTTATATTTCTCTATTTTCTACACACTTAAGCGATAACCTGTCATAGGAGGTGTTCTCACCTTCTCTAGGCGCGTTAGAATGTGAATTTTGACGAAAATTTCCTCTTTCTCCAAGGTCATCTTCCCCACCCTTAAATAAACCATTATTTCTTCTTCCCCGCCATTAGCCCTCGTTCCTTTTGTAAAACAAATCACGATTTTCTCTCAAAAATAAGTAGGGTTTAGTTGTTTATGTTCATTTCCACTTCAAATCTTGAATTTAGGGTTTGTAATCTGCTATAATTTCTTATTTAGGTCTCTAATTTGAATTTTGAATTTTCTTGAAATTTATCAAAAATGGCAAAAGAACACTTAAATAAGCTAAATCAGTTGATAAACTACGAAATCAAGTTGAACATACACAGCAAAATCCTTCGATCATAAACAAAAATGCATATGCAAATGGAGAAGGAGATGAAAAGGAGAAATGATGATTTTTGGGTCTTTTACATTTTAGGAGGAAAATGGGGGAAAAAAGGGAATTGGGAGTTGAAGAGGTGGGGACCCGGCGCGTGTAATCATGCTGGACTATTTGTTTGGTTTATGTGTTGAGATCAGCGTTTAAGTGTGTAAAAAATAGAGAAGTATGAAGTTTAGGGGGGGTAATAGGACACCCGTGAAGTTGGGATTTCGGGTATAGGTTGGGGGGCTTTATGTAACACCCCGACTTTTCGAAACGTATAAATTGACTCATATCTTCGTGGAAAGACCAGGAGGGTGGGTAATAAATTAAGAATGATGTGTTATGTGATATTTTAAGTGTTCAAATGTTGTATCTCAAGTTTTGAAGTTAGGTAAGTGGCAAAATAAAAGTTGGCGAAAGTTACCGTAAATTCCTTTTTAAAGATTTGTCTGAAATTTGGGTCAAATGTCTCGAACGTTTTCTCCCAAATCTATTAAGATTTATGGTGCCCACGAACTATCGAATCGAAGGTCTACGAGTCTAGTTTCCAACGCATCAAACTGTTCGTTCATACGACTTCAGAATAGAGAGATATTTGCATTTTCGTGGGACTGCGCAAGCAGGCACGTGAGGTGGGGCCCTAAGTCGGTGGAATGTTACATATATCTTCTTCTTCGACCATTTTATTCATTTTAAAGCTAGAAACCAGAGAAATTAGAGAAACCCATTTCTAGGATCAAGTGAAGTATAGATTTTCTCGACTTAAGTCCTTGACGAAAGTTGTTCTACGCGTTGGGCTCATCATCGTGGTATAATTTGTTTTATCAATTGCGTAGCATATCACACTTTAGTGTTGGG
>JAJOOS010013876.1:0-11888 GCA_029582725.1 Solanum chiquidenum
ATAAAAAAAAACTCAACTTCTCAAAAACTCAACTTTTTTTTTCCAACTTTTCCTCAAACCAACTTTACAACCACAAAACATGGGACTCGGGGCAACTACCGAAAGGGCAAAATAGTCATTTCCACGAAAAATTACCAAAATGACCTTTTGGGTCATTACAGGCAGTGAGATTTGATCCAGGACCTCTGTCTCCTCTGATACCATGTTAAAGTGTATGACCATCTTATCTAAAAACTTAAGTTATTAGAGAGATCACACTTTTATTAATTAAGGATATTCTCGACAAAATCTGAAATATTCATTTCTAATATTAAACTCAAATATGAAATGTTCATCTTTTACCTTAAACTCAAATATGAAAATTCACCCAAAACCACCTTAAATTTTCTCAAAACTCCCTAAAATTTTGAGATTAGACTCTTCGAAAGACCCCAAACAAAATTCAATAACACCCACTTAAAATAAATCACTCTTTTAAAAATCCAATAACACCACTTCATTTTTTGTTTATAGTTTTCACACATTTTTGAATGAAAAATAACCAATAAAAGTCCACCAATTTTCTTAAGAAATAAAATAAAATAAAAACTAATGGATTTTATCGATTTTCTTTTTGTAAAAAATAAAATCATTGATGTGATTGATTTTGTCCGTCAATTTTAGTCCATTGATTTTTTGCATTTTAATTAATGTATATATAAATTTTCTTGTGATACCGAAAAATAGGAAAAATAATTAGAGAGAGAATAAATGAATAAGGTAGGGATGTTGATGTCCAATTACAGGGGATTTTAAAACCAAAATATCAAGTTTAATAAGCTTTGTCTCATGAATAAAATTTTCAAACTCTTGATCTAAATAAGGTCAAAATTTTAAGACCATTCACTTTCAAAACCCTTCGGTGTAATTTCCCGTTTTAATTTTTTTATTTTTACGAGTATTATTATACAACATTTATATATTGGACCCAAGAAAATAGTAAGGCCCGCACATGATTAGACTTTACCATCCAACATTATGATATTGGGATAGGACTACTAGGAGTTCAAATTTTTTAATATTTTTTTAGAATAGTAATATTTTTTATATGTAATTTATGTACTTTCTAAATTATGGTCTAAAAAATTTCTTTGAAAATAAAAAAAAAATCATGAAAAATACTTGATGATATTCTAATGATTTGTCTATAAAATTAAGCAATATATGATCAAATATTAAACCTGAGTCCAATATTTTTTAAAACGACTTTTTTTCAAAAGTTATATTTTTTTAATTTTAAAAATAAAAATAAAATCTAAATGCTGGCTTATAAAGGATATTTGCCCAAACTAGCCGAAGATGTGTCTTTTGGGCTCAATAAATAAGGCCCGCACAATAATATGACTTCTCAGTACGTGTCCAATTAATTTTAATTTAATAGATTTAATTTCTTCTTATTTTCAATATCAAAAAGGTATTCTTATGTCCTTATTTATGTGATAATATCATTAGTTGGTGAGTTAATTTTTTTTAAAATTTAATTATTATTTTGAAGGTTTCTTTTAAAAGAATATTTTGAGTTATCAATTGTTCTTGATTAACTGTACCTTATCCATCGCGATTTATGTGGCAGAGGCATGGAGTTATAAAACAATTATTTTGAAACTTGTGAAAAAAAGTCGTAGATATTTTTGTCACTATAAATTATCTTATTAAAAAAATTAAGAAAAAGTTTAAAATTACTTTATCAAAAAAATATTGTTGCAAATAAAAGAATACAACAACACAATTAAATCACATCTCCCTATTAATCTTCTTTTTTGATCTACCTCTACATCTCCTCAAACCTAATAATATCAACCTCCTCACTTAGCGTTTGTGTTCCTCCTCTTCACATGCTTAAACCATCTCAATTGTATTTCTTGCATCTTGTCCATTACATAGGCCTTCTTTTCTCCCTTCTCCCTTTTTAGAATTAAGGGAGGAAAGAGAAAGAATAAAAAAATTGGATTCAACATTCAGGCTCAAGTTCAAATTAACTGAATATTAATCATAGAGGAATGGGGGTTTGGCGCAATGTATATGTTCGTTCCTAATCTTGTCTTTGCTAGTACACCCACACATCCATCTAATCTTATGAGCATCCTCAATTTTGCTATCTTCATCTTTTGAATGTGAGAGTATTTAACTGACATACACTCCACCTCATACAATATATCATATCAAAGATACTTGAATCTTCCTCTCTTTGAGAATGACTTGTGTATCAATCAATCCTCATTTTTTCATCTATCTTCTCTGATACTACATTGAAAACATGACACATAAATTAAGATTGAGGGAAAAATACTTCCCATGTACTTTTTGAATATGCAAAAAAAATTATAAAACTTGGACGATAATTCAGGGGCAAAGCCACCTTGTACTAAGGAGGTTCATCTGAATCCTCTTCGGCGAAAAATTATATTATTGTACATGGTTAAAATAATTTTTTATGTATATATAGTAGATGTCGAACCCACTTCGACTACTTCGTGTATCTATTTCTACAGATTTTGAACCCCTATATTGAAAATCTTGTCTCCGCCACTGAACGATATATGTAAAAATTCACACAAGAAATTGAGATGATTTGGTTTTTGTACTCCAATCCTTCTTTTGACAACATTTTCATTTAATTTCATGTAAAAATTACACAGTTGACACATATACTCTAATGAATGAATAGATCTCTTGTGTAATTTACAAGCTGTTACATATGAGAGTTTATTCAGTACGCATCTAATTAAAGTAGAGTTAAATATGCTGATGTAGAGGTACCACGAGAATAGTGCAGTATCACTCGTAATAAAGAAAGAAAAAAACAAAATTAGTGTAACATTTTCATCTTTGCTAGTGCCTACCTATATCATGCCATAATATATGCTAAATCAAAGAAAAAAACAAACTAACACAACAAATTTGTAAATTGTGACACACTTTATTCATCGTTTACCGTCTCCAAATTAGTATAAATACACTACACTCAATTTAAAATTATATTCATTCCATAAAAAAAAAAAATCAAGTGATCATGAAAGTTATTGCAATAGTACTAGTTCTAGTTGTCCTAGCCGTGGTCCAGCTAGCAATAGCTGGTCGGCTAGAACAACAGGGTGGAGTCACTTGTGGTCAAGTAGACGCTAATATGACACCATGTATCTCATACCTGACACAGGGTGGCGAGCCTAGTGCAGCATGTTGCAGCGGGGTGAAAACCGTAAATGGTATGGCTCAGTCAGCTGATGAAAGGAAGACCGCTTGCAATTGTCTTAAGGCCGCAGCGAATCGATACTCCAACCTTAAAGATGATGCTGCACAAGCTCTCCCTAGCAAGTGCGGTGTATCCCTCAACATCCCTATCTCTAGGACCATCAACTGTGACACGTAAGAATTTAATTTATATATACTGATAGCTAGCGTAAACTAACTTTTTCAGTTATTTAATTAAAAATATATAATTATTTTTTGTTCTTTTTGTCTTATTTTACAGAATCAGTTAAATCAGCTGCGTGGTTCACCGGGAATAATGCTTCGCAATGGTGTTAGTTAAATTTTATTATATAATATATGTATTAAATAAATCAAGGGTTGAACGTTGTATATATACTATACTCAATTACTATGCTGTAATTTGAGTATTTTAGTATCTTAATTTGTGTTTGTTTAATTATGCGCTTTTTCCATCATTTTTAAAAAAAATGGGTTAATTTACGTGTTATAATTAGAGTTTAATCGTAAATTTTCATATATCTTTTAATTATTGTGACTTATAGTACTTTTTACGTAGCTTTACAAATATATAAATTTCATTTCAATTTATTTTGTTTGAAGATTACACGCGTAAATTTTCGGTCAAATTTAAATTGTTCGACTCTCAAAAAAAAAAGTGTCACATAAATTGGGATATATGGAGTATTATTTTTTCCAAAAGAGAAACCCCACTAAAGAATGGAGTTATTAGATACTAATTGGTAATTTAATTAATTAACTTAATGGTTTTCTTTTAATGATTTCTTTTTATTGCTCCTAGCTTGATGAATCTGATAAGCTTACCTGCGTTGGTAAAACTTTTTCTTCTTTCAATTAAGGAATAATTTCACTTTTGGTTCCTCGATAATTAAGGAGTAGTAACTTTTTATTTTTTATTTTTGTAATATTTGATTTGAAAGGAATAGCTGTTGTTGATAGACGTTATATCATGTTGTGGTGGCAAACATAATATTATAAGTTCATAAGTCGAATAACGACGTTATACATGTTATAAAAAGCTTTGGCCTTCAGGTCCACAACTAGGTGATGGCTTAAATGTGGTAGGGGTCAGGCCTAACCCCCCACACCTTAGGTCCACAACTAGGTGATGGCTTATTTAAAATTCAAAAAAAGAAGAAGGTGTATTTGAATCGTCTATCGTCTATGTAATAAAAATAAGAACATTACTGACATACTATAATTATAAATTGAAGTAGATTAACAGTACAAATTTATAAGTTCATGTATATATTATTGGCAGGGGCGAATCTATGTGTTAAATTTGGGTTATCGGAATTTGTGGTCATCCGACTAAACTCGATATATTACTTGTATAATTATTAAAGATTATATTAAATAGATACTTGTGGAATCCGTTCTCAAAGTTGTTGGATGGTTCACTGGTTTGACAGTCAGATTTTAACATCAAGGTCCTGAGTTCTATCCACACAATTTGCTTCAAATTTTTTATTAGCATACACGCTTTTTTTATTAAAAAAAAGCGAAATTCTAAAGTCGTTTTCAAAATATGAAGTCAGTATAATTGTAAACTGATGATATTTTTTGTGGTAATGTAATATTTTATGTTTTGCTCGCTTAGTTATTGTTATATAAATTTTTTGGTCTTATCTTTAAAGTAATGATGCACCCGTTTTCTTGAAATCCTGGATTCGCCTCTGATTATTGGTGTATCTAATTTGAAATATGATTTTGAAATAATGTTTTCAGGACATTGGGAACTGTGCCACGTGTCAGCAATTATCAGCAACAAGTCAACAACTCTTTTTTTTTTTTAAATAATAAGAAGAATGATAAGAATACCCATACATTAATTGGCAACATTAATTTTATGTACAACTTGCATTGCGCATACATAAAAATAAATGGAATTTATTTTATTAAAATTATAATTATAGAAGTGTGATGTCATTTTGTCATCAGTTTTTTTAATTTTTATATGTATAAAAAAAAAGCGCAATATGGTTGTTGGAACTTGGAAGAATCTTTATTTCTTAAAATAAATTAAAACTGAATGTCTTTGCATCATTTGACATGTATTGGGTGGCATATATACATATCAAATTGTCGGTAAAAAAAACTATATTCTATAAAACATATAAGATGGTATTCATAAATACATTGGAGCTAATTTAAATTATAATTAGAGTAATCAGAGGCGAAGCTACAATATAATATAGGGCTTCAGTAAATTCAATAACTTTCACATAGATTCTAATTAAATTCGTACCACTAATTTGAAAGCCTTGTTTCCCTGAGATATATATGGATTCAAAACCCACCAACATCTCTTGCTTATACTCTAATTTTATCACTCTCTTGCATTAGGTTTTTGTGGTTTCTTAATAGACGCTTGAAGTGTTGAATTAAAAATTGATTTTCAAAAAAGTTTGGGGTTTAACTTATGTCGTTGATCGTCACTATTGCTTGCTCATTGCTTTTTTATTTAAATATATTAAATATCGATACATTGTTATATATATATATTAGCTTGATATCGTTATCTTCTCCCCATATTCAACTTGTAAACATTGAGGAACATATACAATTAAAAATGGACTCCTTCCTTCATAGATAAAAGTTAAAAATAAAATAAAAAGGGAGGGATGAATGATTAATTCCCTAAAAATCATGAGCAAATTCAGATTATTTTTTTTCCTTTTCTTTTTTCCATATGCTCACACTTATGATAACACAAGACTATGTTGCAAGTAATTTTATTTTATTTTGAAAAAAGGATTGAATAACTAATTTCCCAAAGTTGAGAAACAAATTCGAGCATCTTTACCATCATTATAAAAACACTTCTACTATTCATGAGGCAATTTAAACAATTAAAATAATAATTTAATTAATATAACATTTTTTACATTATCATGTCATGATCATCTTTACCTGTTATAGCAGGTAATATAAGTATTTCAAATTTCATATTTTTAAAAGGGTAAACTAACTAGCGGTATATAAAACTTAAATATTTGATAGAAAAAATTATGATAGAACAAAAAATGATTTATCTATCTAAGTAATAAATATAATTTCATTAGAAAATAACAATAAACGAGAATGGAGAAATTACAAGTTCAAACACGAAGAAAAGCAACTCCTTTCCTTACTCATAGTTATACCAACATCAGTAAATTTAATTAAGCTATGACAAACTAATTTAGCTTTAGCTATTGAATTTATTACATCTATTTTTCTTTTCCTTGCCCCGTTTTCCGATGTAGAGGATGATAATGATGATGATGATGATGAGGGAGAAGGTAAACGACGACTCCCCTTTACTCTAGCTGGCTTAGAAATATTTGAGCCAGCTAAGTGTGGAAAATTAAGCCGAGCTTTAGAGCCTCGTATTTTGAATGCGGCTTCATCATAAGCCAAAGCCGCATCCTTCGGGTTCTTATACGTTCCTAACCACAACCTTGCGCCTTTCCTATTGGGATCTCTTATCTCCGCCGCGAACGTCCCCCATTGCCTCCGTCTCACTCCAATATACCTCCTCCAATCATCTTCTGGCGCGTGATGATGTTCATCACGCGCCACCACTGGGCCCCGTGTTTGGTCCTTAGTCGGTGTTGTTTCCACAAGGAATGTGTTACCAACGCTACCAAAACTTGAGGTAGGACTATTAGGTAATTCAACGTTGCTTGAGGGCGAAAAAAATTCAGAAAAATCGAAATCATTTAGAAGATATTGCTTCATTGATTCAAGTAAATCAAAATCAGATGAGAATATTTCATCATCAACTGGATTCATTTTGTTTTGATTACTATAATTGTTTGTAGCACTTTTTACTTGGTGGAGTTTGGAGTAATTTATTGTGGTATGAAAGGAAGCGTTAACACTAACTTATATATATATATATATATATTGGCACATTGCAATTAACTCACGTCTATTATTTTTATATATATATATAGGAGTTTCTGTGAAGATTCCATTTTAAGCACGCACCTGCATGTTATGCGCGTTATGGGTTTTTATTATATTTTAAAAAGGGAAACTTTCGCAAATAGCCACTATAATAAACTTCTTTTTTATCCTTAGATACAGTTTGCATATTTTCGGGCTGTAACTATAATTTTTAGTTGTCTCGTTTGTATAATTCCCAGATTTGTATAATTTGCGGGTACATTTGTATAATTCAGTTATTTTCGTATAAACTCAAAATAACGAATTTATACAATTATAAAAATCAGAAGTGTAAAAGGTTATACAAATTATATTATACAACTTACAAATTATACAAAAGTTATACAAATTATATTATACAAAACTAAAAGTTGTGCCGCGTAATTATAGCTAAAAATAGGTCACAAATTATAATTAAGACAAATTATAGTTATATTAACTAATTATCCAATATATTTTTGCTCATACACGTAATTTTTCCAAAAAAAAATGAGAAGAGAAATAAAATACTCTATAAAATAAGTACTGATATACTCCCTTAGTCGTTATATTAGTCGTACGTATGAATATAAAGGTTACTAAAAGTAGTTACTTCAATATAATTACTTTTTTGATGGAATCGAGATAAAATTATTTATTTTTGTATTAAGTATTCTGAATATAAAATTTATTTTGTCTTATTATTCTTAAAAAATGTATGCAATCTAGTGAAAAGAGATGAGAGTAAAGTATTAGAAACGATGTATTAAAAAATGTAATATTTAATATGGGAGGAAGGGAGTATTTATTTTTAAAAAATCAATGGTTCCTGTTTCAATATATATTATTGATACCTTCTAGAATATTGAGATAATTAACTCGATTTTTTAATATATGCTAGTATTATTATATATGAGGAACGACAAAATCACCTTTATATATTTCTGAATTAAGATCCATTTTAGACCTCGAAAAGGATACTTACACCGTTGCACGTTCATATCATCTTTTGATTTTTGGAACTGAATATTTTTTATTTCAAAAAACCCTATCTAAGCTAAAAAAAATAAAAATGTAACATTTAATGAACTATCAAGGGATAATTTAATCTGGCTACCTTATCTTTTTTGTTTCAATTTATACAAGTTACTTAAAAGATTATTAATTTATTACAGATTAATTAATTCAATAACATGAATTAAGATTCTAGAATAAATGATATTAAAATTAATGAGCTATCGAGGGTTTTGCTAGCTATCTTCCTCATATATATCTGCGTTAATATCTTAAAAGATTTTAAACTATGAGAAATTATCTAACAAATTAAAGTCATTAAACTTTATTTTGTATCAATAAAAACTTAAAGTTTTATCTTTAAAAATCACTCAACTCATTTATCATTAAAATAAATTTGACATGACAAAACAAAAAAATATTTTTAATGTCATATAACTATGAGCCCCACAAATAAATAAAATTATAAAATCTATAAAGTTACTTAAGACCCGTTTGGCCCCAAGAATACTTAGAAAAAACTTGAGAAGTGATGTTTGGCTACCTAACTTGGCAAATATATTTGCCAAGAACCCAAGTTCTAGTATTTGGAAATTTTAGAAAATTCAAAAATTATACCAAACTTTTATATTTTATAAAAATACTCATAACATTTATCTGCCATATCTATCTATTACTACTAATAAATAACTAGGAGATCTATTAAACAACATGCTCACCAACCATATTAAACATCTCTATCTATTAAATAAAAAATGAATGCGATATCATTAGAAGACTACAGGGAAAGTGAAAGAGAGCTTATGCGATTTATTTATTTCTTTTGCATATATTGTTATTTTATTATTGTTGGTTGTTATCAACGTTATTAGGTTATTTTCTTAATGGAACATATTCACTATAAATAGATAATACAAATTTATGGGTATTTTTAATAGTTTTTAGAAATTATGGTATAAATCATATTTTTTTAAATATCCAAATATTCTTAGGAAAACTTAGCCCAAATATTATTTGCCAAAAATATTTAGAAACTTGGGCCAAATGCTAGATTAGATTAATTAGTACTTTCTACTAAATTATTTCTGCAATAATTATTAACAAATAATTATGTTAAAGGATGCAGTCGAATTGAAAGTGCAGTTGCAGTTTAAGGTCGATCTTTTAGTAATTTCCTAGAATAATTAATTTTCTGCATGTTTATGCTTTAACCCGTTGAGTAGACCGATAGTTTCAATGGCTTTTCAAGATAATTTCTCATAGTTTAATAATCTTTTAAGATATTATCTCACATCTAATATATAAAAAAAATGATTTTAATATTCCATAATTAATGTGTGTTGCATTATTAACTTTAATCGGTAATCCAATTCTTTTGTGCATTAAACCTCTGAGTAAATATATTTATTTTGATTTTTTGTTTTACTTGTCATTTTGATAAATTAAGAAAGGATAATTTATTTTTTTCTGTTATATCCTCAATTTATTAACATTGAGTTAATAACTTAAAAATGTAGTGAGTAAATATATTTGGGACCTATCAATTAAGGGAGATAAAATGATAAACTTATTATATCAATAATTATTTTCTTAATAGGTATGTCAAGTTAAAATTTGATAAATAAAAATAATGAGAGAAATAATAAAGTGGAAACAGACAAAATAGAAACTCATTTTATTTGGTTGAAAAGACCGCTACGGAATCTGAAAATTAACAATTATTATGATACTCATCTCACCCAACAAGACAAGTTGTTATGCCACTTATATGTAATGATGAAATGACTCATACTTCCTCCGTCCACAATTGTTTGGCAGGTATACTAAAAATAGATGTCCAAAATTAATTATCAATTTAAACAATCAAGAAATAATTAGTCACTTTTTTCCAATTCTGCCTTTAATGATAGTGTAGTTCAATTGAAAAGTTATGTGGACTTTTGATATTCTTGGTATAGTAAGGTTATATTAATCAAATTACACCTTGTATTAAATTTTTCTTGAGGAGTGTGCATGACCTTTACCCTGACAAACAATTGTGGACGGAGGGAGTATTAAGTTAAATGAATGTATTGTCTTTGTTTACCGTAAAAAAAATCTTTAATATAAAAAACTTTCTTGGCACTAACAATACACGTAAATTTAAATCTATTTAGCAAAGCTACAAAGATCCTCTACAATTAATTTAGTATTATAGATATCATATTTTTATTATTTAATTATATTTTTATCATATTTATTCATATATAGATCTGATTTTTTTTCATTTGCTAAGCATTTGTATTTAAAACACATTAAAGTTGTCAACTGATCGGACCGGATCAGCTCGTCCCATCAACATTAATGATTACACACCCAATGAATTTCTATCTGTGAAGTCTGGGGATAGAATGTACATAGAACTTACCACTATCTCGGAGAGGTAAAGATGCTATTTCTACAAGACTCTCTACTCAAATGCAACAAATTCATATACAAAGAATAAGAAAATCGAGTTCCAATATCGGATCGGGCCGAATTCAACAGTTGAGTTTGGTTGTCCGGCCTAGTCCACAACTCGCGTACCCTTTTTCTCGACTAAATGGCACAGCATAACACCCTATAGACTAAATTATCAATAAATAGCCCACTTTTAATTTTTTAGCAAGAAAAAGACTTTGTTTTATTTATTTGGCATTGAATAGTTATTTATTTTTATTTTTTAAAATGTATTTTTGTTCTCCTTATTTTTCTCAAACACACGTTCTAAAAAATTACTGTTTTATTATCCCTATTTTATCTCTTTTTTTATTTTGTCAACACTTTTAAAATATAGTTCTTCTCTTTTTTGTCTCCTTTTTCTCTTTTCAGAATTCTTTTCATACGTAATTCTCTCCCTAATTTCAATTCTTCTCCTTAATTCAATTTGTTTATGTAAATCAGATATAACAATATGTTTTTTCATGGATACTTCTAAAAATCATCTTTATATATAATCTTGTTTTTGTCAAATTAATTGTTGAATTTCATGATTTGTAGAATTGAAATTTTTTCAATTTTGTTTTTGGGAAAATTTAGATTATTCAACCTTCTTTTGTTTTCTTTCTAAAATCCTTTTCATATGTATATTTGATTCTCTTCTAAATTTTCTCTTATTCTCCTTAATTTACTCTGTCTATGCAAATCAGATATAACTGTATGTTTATTGATGGGTCCTTTCAATAATTTCTTTTAATATATAATTAGGTAGTATTTCTTGCCCCATTAATTTTGAAAATTCGTGATTTGTGGAACTAAAGTTTTAAAACTTTTTTTGGCGAAAATTCAGGTAATAGTTTTTTGAAATTTTTGTTCTCAATTTCATGGGTAAGAAAGATCTTCGTAAAAAATCAGAATGTTGATTTTGATGAATACAACCCAATGTATACCAATGAATTCCAATCTCAATTTAAATTAAAGTATACAAGTTTATTATGTGAATACAAATCACTGAGTACACGATGAATACGAATTAATGTATACATCGTGCAGTTACCGTATACATAAACAAAATCACATGTACAATTAATGAATAAAATTTATATATATACATCATATTAATCTCATTCTTGTATTCATTATAGTAATACGTATAATTGATGGTAATATTCTTATGTATACAATATAAAGTTTATGTACACATGCTACAATTACTGTATACATCAATAAAATTT
>JAJOOS010013877.1:0-18685 GCA_029582725.1 Solanum chiquidenum
TTGATGATGGAGATTTTGAAAGCCTTAAGGAAGATCACATTTGCATATAGGCATATATATTTTGTATAACCTTGGGACTTGTACATGATCTTTGTGTTGTATATTTACAGGAGATTTTGAGGGCTGATTTGGTCATGTCACCATGGGTTGTAATATAAGTATGGTTATACATTTTTATCTTTTTGGGGTGTGTAAACCCAAGCCTTGTAATATACTAGTTTGCTATATGTCTTGAAAGTTGTGTGAAGCATGAGCCGGCTGATTTCGGTACTCAGAAGCTTGTAATATTGTTGTTATTTCACCCTCGAGTATGAGGTTAATATATGCATGAAAATCTGGTCGGTTATTTGCTTAATTTTTTTTTATTGGAGTTCGTTATGAATCTAATCCCTCTACTAGATTAAAATATGTATGCCCTCATTAATCGGTTTTGAATGTCGCAAGTACTTAATTACATTTCTTGTTTAAGTAGTGGTATCGTTTTGAAAGGGTCGCTACATCGTACATTCCACGTACTGAGTCAGTTAGCCTGCATCTTCTCATGATGCAGACACAGGTATTCAGGATCATCAACATGAGCTTCGTTGATACATCCGAGAGTTCGAGTTAGCAATGGTGAGCCTCCTTATTTTCAGAGGATTTCATTTACTTTTCAGTTTAGTCAGGATGTCGTGAGTCTTGTCCCGACTTCCATCTTTATGAGTTAGAGGCTTCATAGATAGTCAGTATAGTTGAGAAGTCTGTATTATTTATTTATTTTATTAAATATTTCAAAGACTTAAGTTGCCAATTTTGGGGTGAGTTGAATATATTTTATTATTCAGAGTTTTAATTTGAGTTAAAAGTTTGAATTTAAGTTTTATGAACTTTTATTTCAGTTTTTAAGCTTTGTATGCTTGAATCAGTTTTCCGCTTGTAGTCAGCCAGGATGAGGGTTCGCTTGGGGACCAGCATAGGTCTTCGAGTGCCGGCCACATCCAGGGTGTAGGCTCGGGTCGTGACACAATCAATCAATAATTTTAGTTCTAAAACCTCTCTCTCGAGCAATCCAAGAACACGAACATAGAACTACATATTTGCAACTACAATTCTTAAATTAAATCACAATTAATGATTAAAATCAATTCTAAATAGCATTTAAACTAACAATTAGCAATACCCATAAACTAAATCAGTCCATAATCACATAATCACACCCCAAGAATTGGAGTTTTAGCTAGACATCATAAAAAGGTAAAAACTATTACCAAATTGATTATCCATCAACTGGGTAAAAGTGATTTCGTTCTTACAATGCTCCAATTTGAAGAATCTCCAAGACCCACTTCCAATTTCTCAAAAGTGAAAAACTTCAATTCTTCAAAGCTTAGGAAAAACTAGAGAAAATTGTCTCACTAGTTCAAAACTCAATAATAGACTAAGAATATATGATCTCAGATACTAAACTAGATGTTCAGAAAGGTATTTATAATCGCCAAAAATTGGCCAAGTAAGTCGGGCTCGCCGAACCACTCGGTGAGCCGCCCTTTGGTCACTTGCATCGCCCTTCTGCCTTGGCATTCAGCATCCTCCAGTTTTGTAACTTTGGGCGATCTATATTGGCTTCGTGAAATCACTCGGCGATCCGCCGACTGCTCCTTTCCATTTCCAAATTAGTTCTTTCCTTTAGGGCTTGTTACATTGGAACTTTAGGCGATCAAATAACCATTCGGCGATTCGCCAAGGGAACTTGGCGATCACCTGGCTGTCTTTGTTCATCGTTTCCGCCTGTTTTGTTTCTTTTTGCTTGTTAGTGTCCTTGCTTTGTCAATCCATAAACCTGAAAATCAAGGATTTTACATCAGTTATTGGCACAAAATGAGCATTTGAGGACACTAAATCTATATAAACAAAGCCCTAAATGAGTCCAAATCTCGGACTCATCAACACCCCCAACTTAAACTTTTGCTTGTCCTCAAGTAAAACTCAAGTTCAGCAGTTCAAAAAAGGATGTCTCAAACAATGCTACAAAAGACTCAATCATGAATGCACACCACAAGACTCAACTTACTCATGTAAGGATCAATTGTGCAATCAAAGATTAAAGATGTGACTCACCATTATCAAAGATTCTCAAGTTCACAATACTTGCTTCAAATGCAAGTATAAGCTCAACAGAGGTACTCAAATGCCCTCACAACGAAGATGATTCCATATTCACACATAACTGTTCAACAATTTATAGTTTTGAAATCACATACAAATCTCACACTCACAAAGATGGACACGTGCATGACTTCACCCATAGGTTTGCCCTTATTTTCCAATCAACATTCGCTTCAGCTCACTCAAGATAAAAAAGATTTTTTCAAAGCTTGTAATGGGGCTGAGTGTAAAGGTATGGTCATTTAGGCTCAGTGGTTGCTATCCTCATGAAATGTGGTATGAACATCACTTTCCTTCCTTTTCTTCAGCAATTCTACTCATGCTCAAAATTCTCACCATTATTCAACTTCCAATGGTATACCGGACACCCCATTTCCTTTGCAACTTTCACAACTTTTCATTTTTTTTCTTTTGCTTTCTTCTTTTCTTTCACTTTTTTCTGTATGGAGAGGTTCCATCTTTTTCAAGTCCATGGATCAAGGGGGACTTCTTCACACTACTTTATTTAGCTCATCTTTTCACCACACCCCCAACTTAAGCTTTTGACCTAAGTTGGCTATTCAAACAAACCACACTTCATGAGGATTATGGGTGAATGTATAAAGAGGGGTCACATTTGCTCAAGTTTCTTCAAAGAAAAGGATAAGGCTCAAAGGGGGTTCAAGAAAAGTTCACACATCTCACAAGGTTGGACACAAAAGAGGTATATTGTCAAAGTGTTTCACTCTTCAAAATTGTGGCCTAAGATCATTTCAAGAGCTTGCATCACTTAGTCAACTGGACCAACAGGGCAAATTCTAGGTGTCATCACACAAGGTTCACAGTAAGCTGATCACACAAGGCATTGACACCAATATCAAACAAGACTCCACACTTTTGCGAGTGTGCAATGTTCATCACAAGAGACTCATTTGATAGTCGTCTAGTCACAATGAGATGCAAAAAGTCCACATATTGTTTATGCAACTTAGTTTGGCCTCATCATAGCCGCGCATTCATTTTTGTTCGATTAATAGAACTATTCAAGTCATCGGTATTGATCATAACCGATACTCAAATTTGCACAAGAACAGCCACAATCACACACAAAAGGGGCAAAAAGGGTCAAAAACCATTTGCATTCATAATGAGGAACCACAAGCTCAAACATCCACAAGACCATATCAAAACACAATGTAAACACAAAAACCCAATAATATATACAAAAGATGTAATCACAAGAGGTAGGTATGAAAATACCTCACCCCACCACAAAAAAAATGCAGTTGTTCTCAAATGCAACAAAATAATAAAAGTCAATAAAGATGACAGAGAGGGAGGTAAAGAAAAAGTCATGTCTACACAGTCGCTCCATCTGTCGGGCATCTATACCCGGGGTCACACAACAACACTAGCTCGACTAGGCTCAGCCATGGGTGTATCTGCCAATGAAATCTGATTGGTTGAATCCACTATCGCCTCATCAACCTCTGTAAGGACCTCATAAGTAGCCTCCTCATCGACACCAAGCTGCTCCTCATTAATCTCAGCCGCCTCAAATAAAGAAGTGAAGTTTGTAGACTTTAGATAGTCCACGTCCTTCCTCAAGTCAGACACCTCAGCTTTCAAAGCCGTCATCTGAAGTAGCCCATGTCGACTCTCACAAGTCTCTACTCTCGCTGTGAGAGCGTCAATAGATAACAAGAGGGGTGTAAATGCAGCTAGGATGTCCCGCACAATCATCCAAGGTACCTCGGCCTTTAATTGGGTAGATCGGCAGAATGAGCTAAGTGCACCATCTTTAGTATCATGGCTTAAGTAATCTTGGTAGGCTGGGAAGAATTAGAAGAACCAAGAACCTAGAAGGAAGTGGAAGCGGGAGTACTTGAAGGCCCGGAGGCCGGAGTAGGCAAAGGTGCCTCTGCAGGTATCGAATCAACATCAACCTCCGGGGATGTATCCACCGGAGTTGCTCTCCTCCTATCTGCCTCCTCTCGAGTGTACTCGGCCTCTATGTACCGGATGTGTGCGGATGATGTAGGAGTGACCTCGATGTCCCTTTTCTCGTCACGAGGAACTCCAGCATGCCGGCACAACTTTGTATTCCAGACCGGGAAAGAAAGGGATGTTTGGTGCTGCTTGGCCCTCATGTCCATCTCCTGCTCAATGATGAGTCCCAAGTCAATGCTCCTCTGGGCTATGATTGACCCAAGGCAGGCCTCCTTTGGATGGCAAATGATGGACTCATTCTGTGAAGGAAAAATAGAGCTGCTAATGAATCCAAACCAGTACCGCGCAACTACATTCAAATCCTTCTTCTCAATTGGAGAACCTGTCTAAATCTACCTCGGGGTGGTGTCAGAAATTAGGGGGGCAAGCCAGCCCTTGAGATCATCCAAAGGTGTCGTAGTGGTAGCCAAATTTGGGTAGTCAAAAACTAACCCTCTATCAAATACAATGTTGATATGATCATGGCTGGATCTCACTACTGTCCCCCGTACCATGATGGATTCTACCAGTCTGAAAGCACTGGCCTTCTTCTTGGCCTTAGGTACCAGGTCATTGTATGTTAAGTAACACTCCCGGACCCATGTAGGAATGTATGGTCCTCGATGCCTGGTAAACTACTCGAATCTATGGAACCTAGAGTGTCCTACATATTAGGATACCTACCCTCTAGGCTCTCTGTGGATAGAATCTTTTGCTCGAGAATCGTCCTCAACCCCTCGGCATTTAGCCTATTGAGTAGCCGATGAGGGGGACCCTGAACTAGTGGTGCTGGAACCACCATTTGTGCCGGAGCTGGCACTGTATCAGTAGGAGGAGGTGTGGCCTCTGGTATCCTAGACGGATCTTGGCGAACTCTAGAGCGAATCTCATCTCACCAGGATTGCAGAGGTTGTTCATCCTCAGGCTTAGAGAATGCAGCCAGGGAATCAAAGGAATCCCCCTCGCTGCCGGAGTTGTGCTCTGGTATCTCATATGTGGGCGCCTTGCCATTGCCTTTGCCTCCCTTGGGAGGTGCCTTGTTCCCCTTTTTGGAAGGGGTAGCTGCCTCCTCATTAATAACTACTCCCCGTGCTCTTTTGTGGGGCGGCATATCCGGTTGGTTCTAGCAATTTTTGCAAAATATACCAAAATAAGTTAGAACGATTCAAGAAAATTGCAGAAAATAAGCTACAGAAAGACTCGCCGAACCGATCGGCGAGTCACCGAATCACTTTGGCAAGCCAGATTAGGCTCGCCGAAAGGATTAGCTCAAATGTTTCCTAGAAAAATGGCATGCCGGCGATGAGAAGGGCATTTCGGCGTATTACCAACCTCATTGGGCGAGTACAGAGTAGCCCGCCGAAAGTTACAGTGCATTTTAGGGGTTAGAGGCGCAAAAAGGGAGATTAAAGAAGACTTTTGGTGAGTCGTCGAGTGCACTCGGTGAGCTCAGGCTTCTCGCCAAAAGTTACAGACACAAACTCAACTGAACCATGAAATTAAAGGCGATCTGGGGGGCCTTTGGCGAAATGCCGAGTGGTTCGGCGAGCTTGATGCAGCTCGCCAAACTGCCCATCGTGCCATTTTCAACCCCTACTTCCAAAATCAAACCCACAACCCCCAAAAACAAAATCAAACAACACACCACTCAATTAGGCTCAGAACCATTAGACCCATGCCACCGAGGTACTCAAACTTCCCCTGATTTAGCCAAAATTGACCATTTGATGACTTTAGCCCTTAAGAATGACGTCAAACGCTCCATCATTGGGCAAAGCATGTCATTTAGCACAATTTGGGTTACTCAGACTTCACCCGACTAGACCCAACAACAAAATACTGCAACCCAATAATTTATGATCAATTTTAAAGCACGTAATTTGGGAAATTAATAATTGAGGCTATTTTACGCATGATATCAAAAGTTGAAAAGGCAAACTAGCACAAATTTATGATTTCAGGGAGGCCCAACACACATCAATAAGAATTACACAATTTCAAATGAGTTCAACCGCTAATTCTGAGTTTGGGGTTTGGAAAACCAACCTTTATGCCGAAATATGATTTGTAATACTAGGCGGCAAAGAATTCCAACTCCGAACAGCAGATCGACCACCAAAAAGAGGTAAAAAACAAGAATATGGGAAATATAAAGTGCGGGTGTGCAATTGTATGAAATTTAAAAGTGAGGGGATGTGAAAGAGATTGAAATTTTAAACCTTTGGCCTTTTAAAAACCATCCAGTTCGCGCCCTTTCGGCAATGTTATTTTTCCTCGCCGAGTTTTACAGGACCTCCAGTTAATGTGGGGGTCCAAACGGCGGACAAAGTCGGGCTTGCCAACCTGTTCGGCGAGTCGCCGACTTGTCCATGGACCCGTCGAGATTTACAGAATCCAACCTGATATTTTCTTGAGCCCAATGGTGGTCCAAGTCAAACTCGCCGACCTCTTCAGCGAGTCACCGACTGGACATTTTGCTCGCCAAACTGCACTTTTCAAACACATTTTACACTTCAACCTGCACAATCAACACACGTTATTCTAAAATTCAAATAAAGAAATAAAAACTTGGGTTGCCTCCCAAGCAGCGCCTTAATTAACGTCGTGGCACGACGCAAGTACTTGCTCAAACTTCATTCTTGGGGTTTGCCATATTATCACTAGGAAACCCCATTGTTGTCTCGGGTTTAAATGAGAAGAAACTTGACCCATTTGGGTCTCCAAATTCTTGATAGATACGGAATGAGAGGTCACCATCTGGTTAAGGGTCGATACATCTTTCTTCATCTCCTTCAAAAATTTATCAGACCCTTCAACCTTGTTGAGAATACGAGAAAACATATCTTCAACCCGACCACCCTCAAAATCTTTGGGCTTTTGACGCTCGAGAGGAGGAATATACCTATCCTTCTTCCCTTATCTTTCCTTCCAGGTGGCGTTACGATCGCGCCACTCTCTATCTTGATTTCTCCATCCCTCATCTCTGTTCCAACCTTGGTTACCACCTGGCCTTGGATAGTTTGCACGATAACCTCCTCCTTGGTTGGGTAGGAAGTCCACTTCCTCATTGTACAACGCTTCAAACTTGGCCTCATCGGGGTTTACACAACCCACAGCCACAACATTGACACTCCTAGCACAAGCTCCCATGACATTTTTGGCCAAAATCTCAAGTTCGGTTATCATCTTTGCCATGTTTGGGTCCCTCTCTTGATCTATCTCATTATGCTCCTTTGTTAATTTAAAAGTGAAAGGGGAGACCTAATCTTCACGGGTGTACCATGCCTGGTTAATTTTGGTCATACAATCCAAGAGCTGGGTTGCTATAATGTAAGGTTGTTGCATTAAACCTCCCGGAGAAAGTTGATCAGCCACTCCCTTGTTCACCGAATCAAGGCTTTGGTAAAAGTATTGCAGCACATCGTTTTCGGGAAAACCATGAGTTGGGCATTGCAGGACCAACTTTTTAAATCTTAGCCAAGTCTCATGGATTGGCTCACCCTCAAAGAGCTTGAAGCTTTGGATGTTGTCCCTAAGTGTCATCATCTTCAAAGGAGGGAAAAATCGCACTTGGAATGCGGTGACAAACTCTTCCAATGAAGTGATAGAATCACTTGGCAATTCATCCAACCACCTACATGCTTCTCCCATTAAAAGAAATTGGAACAATCTCAACTGGACCGACTCTTGGGATATGTTCTTAAAAGAGAACGACCCGCAAACATCAACAAAGTTCCTTATATGCTCACGGGGATCCTCATGATCCAACCCACCAAACAACCCTTTCAACTGCAAAAGTTGCAACATGGTGCTTGTAATATTGAACACAATGTTCCCTTCAGTCGGAGGCAAACGAATGGCACCAAATCCACCCATTAGATTTGGGTCATTGACATTGGGTTCGTTGACATCATTGAGGTTTTTGATGTCATCTTGGTGGCCCACTTGGCTACCATTGCTTCCGTTGACACTCATTTCCTCTGTTTTAAACAAGCAACACGAAAACAAAAACTAAAAATAAGTAGATTCAACTATGACTAACAAGAACAAAATTCAACTTCACAAAAAGAATCTCAAACAATACAACTCCCCGGCAGCAGCACCATTTTGATTTTAATGTTTCAAGCACACCTCATCCAATTCTAGATGTTCAACGATCGTAAATTAGTATAAAACCCAACTAAATGAGTTGGGGTCAAATCCCACAGGGAGCGATACGTGTTTTAGATTCAATTTGGAAATATGAACATGTTCAAATCAGTCAGAGGAATAAACGTTATCGAATAAAGACATCATTCAAATCAGAGGGTGACACGAATGTCAAATGGGAGTTTTGTTTTTGATTATCAACTACAAACAACGACAAACAATAAAACTTAACAATAATGAGACGGGTTCTTGGGATGTGATCGATTATAGGCTAATATAAACGAATGGGTAATTGCAAGTACTAGTAAATAGCTAGATATTAGTCAGTAAGCTAGGTTATAGAGGAGGTAAACTTTCTCTCGAACAATTTACCCTGAATAAAGTTGATTTCTCTCAAACATCAACAAGCATGCAAAATAAGAACAGCCCACACCTTAGTCCATTCACTCTCTCGAGCTGAATTTGTGGGATTGAGTTTAGAATTCACTCTCTCGAGCTGAACCCAGGTCAACCCAATACCCATAGACCATCAATCAATAATTTTAGTTCTGAAACCTCTCTCTCGAGCAAGCTAAGAACACGACATAGAACTGCATTTGCAACTACAATTCTTAAATTAAACCATAATTAATGATTAAACTCGCTTCTAAATAGCATTTAAACTAACAATTAGCAATACCTATAAACTAAATCAGCCCATAATCATATAATCACACTCCAAGAATTGGGGGTTTAGCTAGACATCATAAAAAGGTAAAAACTATTACCAAATTGATTATGCATCAACTAGGTAAGAGTGATTTCTTCCTTACAATGCTCCAATTTGAAGGATCTCAAAGAACCACTTCCAATTTCTCAAAATTGAAAATCTTCAATTTTTCAAAGCTTAGGAAAAACTAGAGAAAACTGTCTCACCCGTTCCAAACTCAATAGTAGACTAAGAATATATTATCTCAGTTACTAAACTAAATGTTCAAAAATGTATTTCTAGTCGCCAAAAATATGTTGCGAAGATTCACTCGACGAAGTAAGTCGGCCTCGCCAAACCACTCGGTGTGCCGCCCTTTGGTCACTTGCATCGCCCTTCTGCCTTGGCAATCAGCATCATCCAGGTCTGTAACTTTGGGTGATCTATATTGGCTTCGCGGAATAACTCGGCAATCCGCCGACTGCTCTTTTCCATCGTCAAATTAGTTATTTCCTTCAGGTCTTGGCACACTGGAACTTTAGGTGGTCAAATAGCCATTCGGCAATTCGCCAAGTAAACTTGGAGTTCACCAGACTGTCTCTCTTCATCCTTTCAGCATGTTTTGTTCCTTTTTGCTTGTAAGTGTCCTTGCTTTGTTCCTCAATTCATAAACCTAAAAATCAAGGATTTTACATTAGTTATTGGCACAAAATGAGCATTTGAGGACACAAAATCTATATAAACAAAGCCCTAAATGAGTCAAAATCTCGGACTCATCAAGGGGGGAAATTGAGATGAGTTAATAAGCTATGGTCTTCCTAAAATGCATGGTCTTTTGTTTTTATGGACAAAAAGGGTTAAATACAGCAATAAGAAGTTTATAAGAGTAACACCGCTATCCGTTTGTACAAGAAGGTGCTTTACAAAAGGTGAACCAAACTATCTTTTTCTTTCTTCTTTTTTTATTTGGATAAGGAAAACTAAATTTCATTAAATAATACAAAGAAGGTACTGCAAGTCTGCAGAAGTACAAAAAGTAAATTTCTCTTACTTTTGGTGTTTTATAAGTTGAAATAATACAAATTTGGTGTTGTAAGAATACTGCAACAAATTCGGTATTTTAGTACATTGACCAGGTTACCGGTTATATTTTGGTATTCAGTTTCAGTATGTTATGAACTTGGTCATTGCATTCAGTTTAGTTCATGTCTAGTATGTTCAGTATATTCTTCATGTTCATCTTATATCATTGATTAGTATGCTTTATTTAGTTATGTATATATTGTTCACTTTTAGCCTATCCAACATGCTCAGTACCATTAAAGTACTAACACATACTCTAAGCTACATCTTCTCGTGATGTAGGCCCATAACATTTAGATCGCATGTAGATCGGTTCTCGATCCGTACTCAGCATTATCAGTAGTGAGTCCTCATTCTCCGAGGACGATAAAGATGTTTTCTTTTACTTTCAGTCTTTCAGTTTCAGTTTTGCTAGAGTTAGTTGTGGGCATGTCAGTTAGAGGCTTTTACTCAGACATAGTTAGATTCAGTTTTGGTTTTGAGTTTGATCTTCCAGTTGTTATTAAAATCATTGCCTTTTATATTCAGACCTAGATTGGGTATTTCCCCATCATTTTAGTTAATCTCATGACTTAAGGCTTCCGCACAATATTTCGTATTTCATTTTATCTTAGTATGCTATGATTTGTCAGCTCAGGGTTAGCTTGAGGTCACTCGTGATCCTAGGTCCTGTGTTTACGTCAAGGAGATAGCCTCGGGGCGTGACATATGTCATTTATGTTTTGAGAAATAGCTCAAATTGATGAGCCTTTTCTCAAATTTCAATGGCGTATTTAAGCTTTTATTCCTATTTAATATATCAAAAAATCATTTTTCTTCTTAATTCTAACTTTTTTAACAAAGAAAATAATTTTCTAATATAAATTAATTAATATAATTTAATTAGTTGAGTGTTTATCTGAAAATCTAAGACACGGATAAAAAGACAAAAAAATATCTACTTTGAATTTAGCCGGTCACTAAACATCAGTCAAATTCAATTAAATATTTGTAATTTGTCTCTTTTTGAAACAACAAAGTTCATTTATAGAAGAATGAATATGAAACGTTTTAGCTTAAGCTAAAGATAACTTTCAATTAAATGTTTTCAAATCTACCAAAGAATTGAGAAAAAAACTCAGATTTTGTTTCAATAATAAATTTTTTGCATTTACTTGTAAGTGTTGTTTTCTATTATACTTTAAAAAAGGAAAAAATAAATAAATATCATCTTTATCATGTTTGAAGAACATATATGCATACCTCATCGTCTAAATTTTCTTTCTTGAAATCTTATTGCAATTTTCTTTTCAACATTCTCAAAAAAGAAATTGTTTAATTTTCTGAAAATTTTGCAATGGCTAATTTCACAAAGGAATAAATTGACATTATTGTGGTTGGAGCTTGACCATCCGGTATAGTTGTATCAGCCTGTTTAAACAAACTGGGAATAACAATGTTGTTTTAGAAAAACAAGATTGTTGTGCTTATTTGTGGAAGAAAAAGACTTATGATAGACTTCATTTGCATCTATCAAAGGACTTTTGTTCCTTTTCATTAATGCCACATGAAACTTCATCACCTGAGTATATGCCGGAAAAAAAATTCATCAATACTTAGATGAGTATGTTGACCATTCAACATCAAGCCAAAATTTCAAACTTGTCTTGAATCGGCCTTTTACAACAGTGGGGAAAAGAAATGGAATGTCAAATCAAAAAATTTGACCAGCGGAGAAATTGAAATGTATGCTAGTTATTTCTTGATTTTGGCTACCAGAGAAAATAACGAAGGTTATATTCCAAAAATGATAGGAATAGAAAATTTCAAAAGCGAAATAATCCATTCAAGTGATTATAGATCTTGTGAAAAATATAAGGATAAAAATGTATTGGTCGTTGGATCAGAAAATTCTGGGATGGAAATAACTTTTGATCTTTCAAATTATGAAAGACAACATCAATTGTTGTTAGAAGTCAGTAAGTCTCTCTATCTCTTTATGTCTTATATTTACTTTTATAGTTATTTTTTTGCATGTGAGTAGGTTTGTGTTTGTTATAAAAATTAATAAATGGTGGTGTTCGATCAGTTTAGTTGTACATCAACTATTTTACATGGTACATGTTACTTTTTACTAGCATTTGTAATGTTGTAATTCGATTCATCAAGATATTGGGTATGGGTTTCTTGACCATCAACACCAGGACATACCCTTATGTGAAAGGGCCAGAATATGAACATGATTTCTCAGGATTTTCATTCTACTTTATTGACCATCCATCCAGTCATATATACTCTTGTGGTGTTTCTTATCTAAAAAAATATTTTTGCATTAGCTCCAATAATTTCCATCGATTCATCATTTGTGTTAAATTTCACAAACATACTCTCCAAGCACTATACAAAATTGCATAAAACAACCTCGATTCTGAATTGAAAGTTGATTTAATGAAATCAGTTCTTCTTTAAAAAGGGAATATTGGTTGACTAGAAAGTGATTAAGGAATATGGTGTTGGATTACTGTAAATACAAATTTTTGGATAGAAATTTAAATATCCTAATAACATAGAAAGATCTCATTAGTCCATTTCTAAATCACACAAAAATTTTAAAAAACATATCAGGTCTCATCAGGTATCTTATATCGTGAGAAAAAGAAGAGTAAGATTTGGAGAGGTGACAAGTTGTTTATTATAAGTATAAAAAACTCATATATTTTTTACTTTGAGGAACTGAATTAGAAAAAAAAAAGTACTAGGGTTTCTTTTTCTTATAAGTAGAATCTTAATTTTTGTTAAGTTTGTCTTATTAACAATTTTATACATCGTCATTTCACATGTTGCACAAATAACATATTTTACTTTTTAATAATTTGAAACTCATAATTTTGAAGAAACTTGTCTATAGATATCAGTTAGATGACTTGATTAATGATAGTACAAAAAATTATTTGCACTAACTGTATATGAAACTTGGATTTCTCTTTTAATATAATCTTTCGTGCATTACTGATATATATTTCTTTTTTCAGAACCCTTGCTAATTCCAGTTACCAACTTTGATCTATGTTTTTTAATACTTTAAGTTACATACAATTACGTTATAATTAATCTGATTTTGTTCTTCTTTTTTAATATATCGTCAAAATATGAAACTTACACCCGTAAATATGTACATTATAGTTACTGATGTTCTCCCAAAGTTCTATAACTAACTTTTCTATAGTTAGATTATGCAAGTTTTTCACATGCTCAATCAATTATATTTTTGATAAATATGGTTATTAATACTAAAAGCTTTAATATATTTTATCCTAATGTTTTTGCAGATTCATGTTCTAACAAGGGAGATGGTGTATACTGCAATGTTGTAGCTAAAATATTTACCAATATCTTTGGTTGATATTGTAATTGCAAAGTACGCAAATTTTAAATTTGGAAATTTAGCAGAATTAGGAATACCACAAACAAAAGAAGGCCCATTTTTTGTTGAAATATCAAAAGGTATATCCCAGTAATTGATGTTGGTGCAATTGACAAGATTAAACTTGGACAGATTAAGGTATGATACTATCTATATTTTATTTCATTCTATTTTGAGAAATATTATGTGAGAAACAGATCGATTTAGTTTTTCTGAGGATTTTGGTCGGTAGTAAAGGTACAACGGGTGATGTATGGTTAGGAGCACATCACGAGTTCAAGTTTGATTACTACCAAGAACCTAGTAGTAGTATTTAATGAAGAAGAATAAAAATACATGTTCATTATCATGGGCAACAGTTGAACTGTTATAGTAACAAAATCGGTAGAATTTAGTAATTTCGTCTCATACAGTATATTTGTGTAAATAGTTCATCTAATTTGCATTAATAATCTATTTTAAAAAGGGAAATAAGGCTTGTTTTATTTTTGTGAAATAACTTTTGGTCAATTGATTATTAAGGTACTTCCCGGAAAATCAGAAATAAAGGAACATACAGTAGTGTTTGTAACATCTCGCAATTTGAAATAGCTAGGAAGAAGCTCAGAATTGGAAATAGTCATTTTTGGAAAGAATTGAAAATCTGGAAATTTGTTTAGGTTAGGAAAAGTGAGTTTTTGGTCAACTTCAAACCGCCATAACTCCTAGCTCATGATGAGTTAGGTGTACTTCCAGATATGGTTGGAAATCTCTTGGAATGATATTTCCAACTCCACAAAGTTTGCGCGATTCTGAGTTCGTATGAGTAAGTTATGCCCTTTGGAAGTTGGGTTGTTGGATTAAGGAAAGTCCAAATCCAGATTTTTGAAGGGTAGTTTGGTCTTTTCCTTATCCTTTTATTTTAATTCGTTTTTGGTAATTACTTAGGGTTCTAAATTGAACCTAATCAGTTTACGCTTTTGGAAAAAGAGTTAGGGTTTTGAGAGAAGAGAAAAAAAGAGGAGAAAAGAGGAGAAAGGAGAAGAACGTTCAAGATTCGTCAAGATCGTCGAGTTTGACTTGTGGATTTTATCGGGGGTGATCCCTACAAGGTATGTGAGATCACATAGCATTGTGTTAATTTTCCCACGCGCCAACCATGATTTATTTCATTGAATTTAAGTTCTTGAAAGCTAAGAAATTGAGTTCTTGAATGGGTTTGTTGAAGTTTCATTAGATTCTTGTTTTCGTTGAATTCGTTGAGGTTTTTTATGCTAATCTATGATTTAGTTTCAATTTTGAGTAGAATCTGATGTACTTTGAACATTTAATCAATTCTAAGTGTTGGGTAAAAGAACCCACGGAGTTTAGGGGGTTTAGACCCAAAAAATGAAGAAGAGATTTCGTCGGACGAAATCCGACATCAGTGGCGCGTCGCGGACCTTGTTCCCTGTTTTGGGAATTTTCATTTCGCGTCGTGGAGGTGTCATGGAGTCTTCTACCTCAAAATTCATTTTCAAAACTAAAAATTCAATATGTCTCTGCGTCGCGGACCCACCCTCAGCTATTGATTTTTTGTCATTTTCTCATGTTTAGCTATCTAAATTCATTCCTAAACATCATGAGATCTTTCCTATCGCAAATCACGATCCTTGAATCCATAATTCAATTTAAGGATCAGTTAGGAGTCAAGTCAAGAGAAGTCAAGAAGTCAAGGGAAGTCAAGAGTCAAGTTATGAGAAATTCTTAAAGTTTTTCTAACGTCTTTTTCAAACGTTTTAACTTTGTTTTAAGACTTAAGTTTTGAGTTGAGTAAAGAGTAAAGAGTAAAGCTTGAAGTTCATTTCTTCAAAAGTATATGGGGACTATGTAGTCCCAAAGGGTTTTAAATGTTTTCACATTTAAACAAGAATGGAAAACCTTGATTTCCAAAGATCCTTTGAGATAGTTTTCAGAAAAGAGTAAATGTTTTCATAATTAAGCAAGAGGGGAAACTTTGATTTCCAAGATAGCCTTTGAGCTAAGTTTTGAGCAATTATCTCAAATCATAGAAAGAAGTATGTTTTAAACATAAAGAGATAGTATCATATTGTGAGAATTGTATTGAGCACCGATATGGAGACGAGCTTGAGTTCAGATAACTCACGTCTCCATAAACCATGTATCCATCATGGATAGAAAAGGGTCATACTTTTTAGATGAATTCTTTTCACATAGACTAGTAGATCCACTTAGTAATTCAGGTCCTATACATGTGGCAGGGTATAGGATGCGCTGGCAGCGTGAGGGAGATCAATGTATCATCACAATAGGTCTTATGTGAGGGTTGTCGGTTAGAGAAACTCCCACAGCAGTATTTTGTATTTTTATATACATCAGTTTATTTGTATTTTTACATACATCTCCGAGTTATTTGTCTCTTTGCATACACACAGAGTTGACATCATTTTTTAAACAGCTTTTCTTTATATTGCACTTGTTTTAAACTGCTTTATATTGAAATGAGTTCAGTTATGTTGAGTTGAGTTGAGATAGGTAAGTTCTTCAGTTCCTTTCAGATTCTTTTCAAGCCTATGTTGTGTTTAGCATTCCAACTCACATACTCGTACATTCAATGAACTGATGTCAGTTGGCCTGCATCGTATTATGATGCAGACACAAGTAACTAGGATCACCTTGTGCATCGTTGATCTAGTGAGCAGTTCAGAGTCTGTTTGTGAGCCTCTTTGCATTTCGGAGGATCCCTTTTGTTTACTTTCAGTATTAGATAGTTCATTAGGTTGTCGTGTGTCCCGACATCCACCTCAGTTGTTTTAGAGGCTTCATAGATAGTCAGTCAGATGTTTGTTCATTCGTCATCATTTTGTTATTGACTTATGTTCAGATTTGATTTGCCATTTTGGCTAAGTTAAATGTTTATTTTCAAAACATTATGAGTTCATTTTGAGACAGTTAAGTTGTTTAGCATTTGAATTCCTTTCTTATTGCATATAGTCTTCCACTGAATAAGTAATCTAGGTCAAGGGTTCGCTTGGGGCCAGCAATGGTACTCGAGCGCCAGTCCCGCCCAGGGTGTAGGTTCGGGGCGTGACAGTGTTTGACAATGGAGAAGAAAATAAATTTGATGCAATATTTTTTGCTACTAGATACAAGAATATTGCTACCAAATGGCTAAAGGTACGTTTTGCATATTATCACTATGTTCTTTTTTAAAAATTCTAAATTTGAGCCTTGAAATTTTCTACTTGCCTATAAATATCGTGTGTGGATAAATTTTTCTCGGTTAGTTTTCCTGGTTACTAATTTAACTTACTGTTAATTTTACCATCATTGTCTCAAATAATGTACATTTTTTTCATTTTGTATGCAGGATTATAGCTCAATATTCTTTGAAGATGGCACATTGATAAATTGGAAAGGAGAGAATGGGCTATATTGTGCTGGATTTTAAAAAGAAGGATTGTTGGTATTTCAATGGATGCTAGAGCTATTGCCGATTATATTAAGACTGTTAGAGGAGACAAAATTTAGATTTTTATTATTATTATAATAGCATACTATGTTGTTAAATAAATTTTCTAAATGTTGCGTGAATGCAGGATGCTTTCTGCACCGGGCTTGACTCGTTAAGTTTAGCTAGAACATAAAAACATTGTTTCTTTTAGTATGTTTTTTATTGGAATCAAGTTTTGTACTGTCATAGAAATTTGATGGAACTTTTCTGATTGATTGTCTTTCTTTGTTGATTTTTTATATATAATGATGATGTGGGGTTTAGATCGCACACATTTCGACTATTATATCGATTATTTGCTATCTTTTGCCAGCACAAGTATCGAATAACACTACACATCAAATTGGGTAACTTTTATTTGAGACATTTATTAACAACGTGAATGAAATCTACTATGTCCTTTGTTTTTCATAGTAAAGTAGATCAAGAGAGAGAGAGACATAAAGAGAGAGAATTGGCTTCTTGAGAATCTAATTTTCCATCAATTCCTTGATGTTCATAAGGTACATAAAATTAAATGTACATTGAGCAGTTAAGATTCCATCTTGCTAAGGTCGTATCTAGGTCGATCTGTACAAAATGTCCTAACGAACCATTACAAAAATAAGAGGATGACAACGGGTACGTTACCTAGCTCATAAGTAATACTCCCTGCGTCCTAGCAAGGATGTAAAAGTTGTTGCAGATGATTCAACTAGATACACACAACCTACTTAATCCAGAACCAAATGGTTAATTTAGCTTCCTCCCAAACCTCATGTCTGCATTTTTTACCACTTAACCTTAGGTGCATGCTTATTGTTGTGCTTTCTTTTGGGCTAACTTTTTGTGTCTAATTTTCCCAACCACTGAGAAGAAGAAGTTTCTCCCCGGGTTTCATCTGATCTTTTCCTTTTTGTCCAGATAGAGTCTGATGGTACATTTTCCCTATTTGACTGTCCCTAATTCGCTAAAGATGCATTTCCCCAACCTTTGGTAGACCATTTTCCTTTTGACCAAGGAGAGTCGGGTGGTCCACCATCCTCCTTAGGTTGTCCCCAACTCGCTGAACGTATTCCTTCCCAACCTTCAGTAGACCATTTCCTTTTGACTGTCCACAGCTCACTGAAGTTAATCCTCCCCAACCTTGAATAGACCATTTTCTTTTTGTCGTGACAGGTTCAGAAGGTATAGCTGACATAATTCCTTTCTGTCTTTCTTTACTTTGATCCGGCTTCTTGATATCTCTATGAGGAAGAGTGGTTGTATTTCCACCCTCTATAATGTTCCTTGTTTAAGAACCGTCTTGAAAGGGGGTAGCACATCCAAACAACTGAAATTTTAATGTGGGTATTTCAACAAGGCAATCCATAAAACCAAAAATGTATTCGCTAGTACGCTAAATACACTTGTATATGTGCTTCACTTCAGCTTTCCCAATAACCCTTGCAGCATTTAGAGACCCATCAGTGAAATCCTTAACCTATAAAGATCACGATAATCCATTAATACAGCACTTCAAAGATTACTTAGCACAACGGACATCAATAAGTGAAAGATAACTACACTGATGCAGCAAACATTGGAGTCCCGTGTTTTATATAGCTAAGATGCTTCATAGGTACTTTCCCTGTCACGCCCTGAGACTACCCCCGAGACGCGGACACGGGACCTAGGACCACAAGTGATCCCAAGCTAACCCTGCTGGCATGATCATGAGCATACTAAAGATAATAAACTGATGCGGAAGCTAAATCATAAGTAAATGAAAAGATGG
>JAJOOS010013878.1:0-13921 GCA_029582725.1 Solanum chiquidenum
TCGGTGCTCAATACTACTCCCAAAATATGCTTAGCTCATACGTTTTTAAAACAACTTCTTCTCTGGTTTGAGATAATTACTCAAAACTTAGCTTAAAAACTCTCTTGGAATCGATGTTCCCTTTTCTTGCTCAAATGTGAAAACATTTATAAACTCTTTGGGAAGACTTAGTTCCCTAATAGCTTTTTGAGAAATGAACTCAACTCTTTACTCTTTATTTAACTTGAAATTTAAGTCTTAAAACAAAGTTGAAACATTTGTAAAAGACCCTTGAAAACTTTGATGACTTCACTTGACTTGACTCTTAACTTCACTTGCATTGACTCTTAATTTTTCTTGAATTGAATTATGGATTCAAGGATTATGATTTGTGATAGGAAATGTCTCTTGATGTTTAGGAATGATTTCAAATAGCTAAACTTGAGGAAAGTTACGAAATCACCGTCTTGGAATAAGTTCGCGACGCGGATATGTTCCTAAATAAATGCTCGCGAAATTTAATTTTGAAACAGTGGAGTCCGTGTCCTCTCCACGACACGGAGCAGATTTTTGTTCACAGGGGGAACAAGTCCGCGACGCGGAGCAGATTTTTGTTCACAGGGGAACAAATCCGCGACGCGGAGCAGATTTTTGTTCGCAGGGGGAACAAGTCGCGGACTTGTTTCATGTAAGTTGTTTGACTTTTTCCTTCTTCGTTTTTCAGCCTCAATCCACCAAACTTCGATTATCTTCCTCAAATTTATTTTAAACCCCAATGCCCAGCATGTATACTCAAGAAAGTAACTCAAAGCAACCCTAAACTCAATATAAGGATCTCATAAACTTCTCAATTCGTCCTAATTCGCTAACAACATTCGAATTCAAGAATATTTGTCAAGAACATCAATTTTCCAACTCTTCTAGGATGAATTTCACTGAATTAAACATGCTTGGTGCGTGGGTGAATGGACCCAATGCTATGAGAGACTCACATACCTTGTAGGATCAATTCCTTGGAGAATTCACAACCAAAATCGATCATTTTTGGCAAATCTTGCTTTTTCTCTTCTCCTTTCTCTTGCGTTCTTTCTCCAAAAGCCCTAACTCTATTTATCAAAAGCGTAAACTGAACCCAGTCAGTTTTAGCCCCTAAAATTATTACCAAAAATGAAATAATTAAGTTGGGTAAGGAAAAGACCAAATTACCCCTTAAAAACCGAATTGAACCTTTCTTATTCCAACAACCCAACTTCCAAAGGCCATAACTCACTCATCCAAACTCGGAATTGCCCAAACTTGGCGGCGTTGGAAAGATCATTCCAAGAGCTTTCCAACCATATATGGAACTACACCTAACTCATCCTGAGCTAGGAGTTATGTTCATTTGAAGTTGACCAAAAACTCACTTTTGCTAACTTAACTAAATTTCCAGATTTTAATTCTTCCCAAAAAAAATGATTATTTCCAAATTTAAGCTTCTTCCTAGTTATTTCAATTTGCGAGATGTTACAAATTTGCTATACATATACAAAGAAAGCAGTTGTATAATTCGCTATACATATACAAAAGAAAGCAGTTGTATACAAAAGATCAATTGTATAATCTGTGTATGTATAAAAAAAGAAAGAGAGTAAGGCAAAAGAAAACTGGGCAGAGAAATATTTATATTGTATAATTATAAGTGTATAGGACGAAGATATATGTATTTGCATGTGTATATACAATTTTCTCTCGCTTTATACAAATAGAAGCACAATTTATACATTTCGTTTCTGTTTGTATAAGCGAGAGAGGCGAGGGTGGCGAGCGAGATTTGGGAGAGTGGTGAGCGAGATATGGGAGAGGGGAGAGAGGGGAACGAAAATATATGTATATTATACAATTTTCTCTAGCTTTATACAAACACAAACGCATTTTATACATTTGTGTTTGTATAAAAGCGATAGAGGCGAGCGAGACTGCCACCAAACGAGAGTGGCGAGCGAGATTCTACCAGGGATAGTGGCGAAAATAGCAATAGTTTGCTATAGGGTACAATTAAATCAAAGTATATTTATAGCATTTAATTTGAATTAATAGTTTACTATTATATATAATTTTTCCATTAGATATATGAACATATTTTTAATTGAGCAACTTTCACATATAGCAATCATAAAAATTATATTTGTATGTTATAGTTATAGTTTGCATAATTGCGCTCCATAGCAAATTTTATATTTGTTATGGAGCTTTTAATTTGTATAATTCGCTAGAAACATCTAATTTATACAAATTATTCAGTTTTGTATAATAAGATTTGTATTTATATAATTACAAGTGTATAGGACGAAAATATATGTATTTGTATTTGTATATACACTTTTCTCTCGCTTTATATAAACACAAACGCATTTTATACCGAAATGTATAAAATGACTAATTGTATACCGAAAATGGCTAATTGTATATCGAATCAGATGGCAAAAAAATGGGATGTTTGTTACGGATTACAATTAAAATAAACTATGGCTATAACATTTAATTTGAATTAATATTTTGCTATTTCATTCAATTTTTCCTTTTTAATTTATTGACAAAAAATATTAAGATCTCGTTACTTGATATTGAAGAATATGTCAGAGTTGTAAAAAAAAAAAAAAGTTAGAATTTGATATTTGTTTAATTCATGTCTAAATTGAATTTTTAGTCATATAAACATTATAAGGATAGGTTTTCTAGTTCCTAATTAAACTAGATTTTGCACTATTATAAATAGGAGGGTTACTAGGCACTTCTCTATATATGTCTAAAAATCCTAGGCTACACATACAATTGATCACACATACATTTAGTTTTTTTCTTTAAAAAAATATATACACATATAGTTGGTCACATATGCAATATATAGTTATAATCTTTAAGTAAAATTGAACCTTCTGTATACAAAAATATCCGGGCTCATAAAAGAATCTTGGGCTTGAGTGAATCAATGAGACTCAGCCCAAGTCCAATGGGCCTGTCTGTTTATATTGTTTCAATTTTATTTGGGGAAATTACGTGGTTAAGTAAATATATAGTTAAATAGTCATCGTACCTATAGTTTTAATTAATTACCACTTGCAATCCTCACTCAGTGATAATTACGTGGGCTGGGTTTTGAGTTTGTATAATATAATTTGTATAACTTTTGTATGATGTAATTTCGTATAATATAATTTTATAACTGTGTAAAATTTAGATGTTTGTGTTTGTATAAATTCGTTAGTTCCAGTTTATACAAAAATAGTTAAATTTTACAAATGTACCCGCGAATTATACAAACGAGGCAGCTTAAACTGTAGCTACAGCTCATAAATATACAAACTATAACTATGAAACATAATTAAGTTTATTATAGTGGTTATTTGCGAGAAGTCCTCTTATTTTACTTTATAATTTGTTTTCTTTTATTTTGCTGTTTTCTTCACTGTTTTACTATGAACCAGAAAATAAGTAAACTAAACCAAGTTTGGGGAAATGACATTTTCTGTTTTCAATTTTTGATAGACAAAGTGAATATCCAAAAACTAAAATGAAATAAAATACAACAAAAACGTAACAGAGTTTTTTTTAATAAATAAATCTCCACAACGTCTTGGGATTATTGCAACTGGTTGCAAAATCTAACCATTTCTCTTATATAATAAATAATATATCATGCTCTAAAATATATATATTTTTATCGAAAATCGATTTTCTATCTTTACAAGGTAGAGATAAGACCTGAGAACATTCGTATCCCTTTCTCTTCTTGAACCTTACTTGTTGGATTACACTGGGTATATTATTTTCGTTTGGTCGGTTGATTAGTCCTTTTTGTTCTTATTTCTTTCATATATGGTACATTTATAGACATTTACAAAATTAACTTCAAGTATAAATTTTAACGTTAATTCTGTAATGAGAAAATGGTTTTCTCACGTGATGCTAAACATTAGGTAAAAATTGGATATGTATATATGTGGTCAATTTTATAAGTTAAATCCAAATCAAACTAAGAAAAAGAATATGTGGTTTTTTTAATACATAATTCTTTTTTTATTCTGATTTAGTTCGAATTTTATATTTAAAAAAATAATTGAAAATTAAGTCATATTCACAACCCAATCTGCATATATTTCAACAAGTCAAACTAATTTGCTTTAAATTACCACAATTATGCAGAAGCATATGATAACGATTCAGTCAACTGATGTTAAGGGTATTTAAAAGATACTGAAAAATTGAAACGAATCAATAAATCAAGTCAAATCAATTTAAGAATCGACAAATATTTAGTTTGATTTGATTTGATTATTGTATCTAACAAACAAAAAAGACTGAATCAAAACGATGTATATACCTTTTTTTTAATAGGTAATCTAAAATTTTACAACTTATTAAAGAAAATTAATCTAGAAATATTCGTGATCCTTGTTTGTGATATAATATTTAATATGATTATTCTAGAGGATCCATTATTGTTTATTTTAAATCTTGATTCTAACGTGTATATATGGTCCTTTCCTTATCAAATAATTCAAATACTCAATCTCTAATTCTCTTTGATCTTTCATTTTTCATAAGTCAAGATATAATAATCTCATTAAAAAAAATTATTTTTGAGATATTGTTTTATCGATATATAAATTAAATTATTTTATCTTGTTAGTTAAATAAGAATTTTCCAATAGTTCACATCAATTATATCTGATTCGCCTTTTTTGACCCGTTAATGCTAATTAATTATTGAGGTACGGTCCTTGTGGAATAAGCTACTATAATAAGTGTCGATGTTTGGTTTACGGTACCAAAATTCAATTAAATTTAAATTTATATTAAAAAAATACAGTATAAAACACTCCTTAATAAAGATGACTTCATATTCTATAGAATTTAAACTCAAGACCTCTAATTAAGAATGAAAAAATATTTATCAATTCATAGCGGTCCAAACAAATTTCATAATTACTGACGTAATTTCATTATTTAATTACATCCCTTTTTTAAATAAAGCTGATGACTTAATTCCCTTTTATCTATGACCAAATGCATAGACCAGACTTTTAAAAAAATTATTATATTATGAAAATAGGCCGAAAGTTGTTAGGGAAAAAGAGAACACATTCTTCATGAGTACTGTCTAGTTAGGCATAAAAGTATGTGATATACTATACTTGTTACATTTAGCTTTTCAAAAATTAATGTAACTAATTTTTAAAGATAAATTAAATTAAATTAACTTGATTTTTAAAATTTAAATTTAAATATTAAAAAAGTATACAAAAAGTACCATAAATTATTTCTCATATCAATATTATGAGAAAATATATCTTAAATATTGTTTGTTAAAGTTTATATCATTTGACCCTCGCCATTATTTTGAATTGGAGGGATAGTGTAGGAACAAAAAAAATTGAGATGTATATTTTGGGTATACAACTTCTTCTTTACAAAATATCTCTATAATGAAGAGTATTATAACTTTTTTCTTTCTACCAAACAGAAGTTAGGCTAAAGTTGACCATTTCCATTTAATAACTCAAAATAGTTATATAAACAATATACTGGACTTAAAGATTGCATCGTTTTATTTCATGTAAATTATTTTGAGTGGGATTGGTAGCTAAGTCACAATATATGACCAACAAAACGACATAATAAAAGGTAAAAAGATTATATTAGCCATAGAAAGAGGGATTTAGTTTGATTCTCATGTTTTTTATATGCCATAGTGTCACTTCTTTGCATAAATCCTAATCTACAACAATAAATATAGCGTAATAGAGGGGTATGAAGAGAATGATCAATACGTAAATTTTATTTTTATCTTTTGAAGTTTGATATTGATTCTGATAGATCCTCGGCTAAAGTAAATCATTTCAAAGGAAGAAGCTTGATAGCTTAGTTGGCTGACTACTTGAACTCTCACCTTGCAGGTGAGAGTTCGATTTCCCACATTATAATCTCCTCTCCCATTTCTCTTTCCCCACCCCCAATTTCAATTTTTAATAAAAAAAAAAGTAAAACACTTCAAAGCAGGTATGAAAAAGATCCTAAACCCTAGTTTATCGATAATTTCTCCCTTTTTGTTTTTCCAAAGAATGTCCCTCACCCATATTTGCCCCAATTAATTCAAATTCACACCGGTCATTTAAAGGAAAGTGTCCTCCTACCAAGATTTTTTATATATATTAAACGCTCAAATTGAAAAATCTACACATCGCGGATTATTAGTTTCATCCCTAAACTATTGACAGACTTAAGAATATTTCTTACTTGACTAATTGAACTTAAATACACCCTTGATCTTGCAATATGAGTAAAGTTCACCACCTAAATTCTTGCCAAGTTACGGGTTTTCAACATTTCTATCGACTTTTTATTAAGAGTCTTATGTTCCTACAAGAGTTTGAGACCACTTGTTATGTCATGTGGCAGATCAGGGGTGTATCAACGGTATGTCTAAATTTAGTTAGTTAAGTGGAGAAATGTTTTTAAAGCTATCAATAATTCGGAGACGAAACTAATAATTTGCACCAAATTCAGAAATGTTTTCAATATTTCTCTAAATTATTTAGTAGTTTTAATTCTACTGAGGTGAAACTCTAACTTTATTCCTAAAGATAAATTGATACAAGAGGATTATCCAACTTTTATAAGATGAACAATTATATTATTATTACATTGATTATACTACTCCCTCCGTCTCATTTTATGTGGCACAATTTCCTTTTTGGTCAGTCCAAAAAAGAATGTCACATTTCCTTATATGATAAGTATTTAAAGGTACAATTTCTCTTTTACCTTTGTTGGTCCCACTTAATCTTACAGATAGTATCCCAATACATTTATGAGGAGAGAGAAAGTGAGTCTACTTTTTAAAGGACAATTTGGTAAATATTTCAAAGTCTTCATTTATTTCTTAAACTCCGTGCCCAATCAAATATTGTCACATAAAATGAGACGGAGGGAGTATATATTTTGTACTACTACTAATTATCTTGAGATGCACGTGAGTACAGGTGCTTCATATTATATTAAGCAAAAAATAAAAAGAATTAGCCTTAGTAACTTCATATTTTGACTTCACTATCAAATACTGTAACTCATTAAAATTGTAAAAAAGTTGGTAAGTTTTACTGCACCACATTAAAACTTCATGGAACAAAAATAAAAAGGAGAAATACTTACGCATGTCTCCAAAAAATAATTACATCTCCTATACATCTTTTGACTTTTTTTCATCCAAGTGATTTTGGTTGGTATATTTCAGTATCAAATCTTTATTTTTTTCTTAAAGAGGATTATTCTATTAAAAAGAGGGAAAATAAGTTTAATAAGTGATACACATCTAACTTCACTTATTGTCTTCTCCCACTATTCTCACATTTCATATTTTCTTTTTCTTACGTGATATTCCTTACGTTCTGAGAAAAAATCTTCACTTTGATTTGTTAGTCTTGACTTTTGAATTTTTGTTTATAATTCTCATTATTAATTCGAACGAGAGCTTTGATGCAAGTAAAATTAACAAGCAATACGTAATGGCAATATAATAAATGTTGAGAGGACAGAACTTTGATTCTATCTCCATAATATTTATTTTAACTTTTTTTAAATAATTTTAAGACAAAATCACTTATTTTCTTTTACACTACTATAATAATTTAATAGGTTATATCAAATTAGTTATTATATTTATTTTCGAGACGAATTCTGAATTTACTTTATCAATTTATTTAATTAGTTTTACTAGACAATTTTCTATCTTTGACTATTTGCACATATATTATAATTACATGATAGTGTATAAATAGTGCACACTAGTGTCGATCCTACTTCAAGTCTTGTTATTGAATTATAAAGTATCGAAGCTATTTATTATTAAGCTTATCGAAGAAATAACATACAATATCATCCTTCTAAAATTATTATTAAAAATTACAAATATTTATTTGAACACAACAAGTCATTATTAAATATATCTAGAAGGAGGAAAAAATAATGTTTTAACTAAATGAAGGTCATCAACATAAAAAATATTTGTCGTTTTAGAATGAAGTTTCTTCTCTCAACAAACTTAACGATATAGCTTATGAAATATTTTAAGAAATTTGTGTAGTTTTGTAACGATCGGGTTCCGTCGTTATAGAAAAGCCAACGGAAAAATTTTTGGGCCGGAAAACTTTTTCGTAGTAACTTGAGATTTACCTAGTCCAGATTTGGACGAAATCAGAGTCTGTGAGGCCTAGGGAAATCTTGTAACAATTGGGTGATCTAATTATGAATTCGATCACATGAGTAGATAGCTAAGACGTTAAGGAACCCGTACGACTTTACGAAATTGAATTCGGGCGAGTAGAACTCCCGAAATTGATCTTAAGGTGAACGGGTAGTTTCTGAGTGTCATTGGTTGAAGATGTGTTGTGAAATGGGGGTATTAGAATTATTATTTTGCTCATTGTTCTGTGCAAGCCGCTATAGCGGTATTTTCTGCCGCCAGGGCGGGGCCGCTGTACCGGGGTGAGGTCACTGTGGCGGGATAGACGCAACTTAAAGTCGGAAATAAACCCCAAAAATATTTTATTCTGTAATTTTCGAACTTGAGAACTAAGGAACGAATCCAGGGCTTTTCTTAACAGTTTTCCACCATTCTTGAGGCTAAAGGTAAGATTTTCACTCCCCGAATCCATTTTTCGATCCGTAGAACGTAATCTAATGGGTAACTATCGATGGGAAAGAGTTTTGATCTGAAAATTATGGTGGAAAAGCCCTAATCTGGGTATAGGGATCAAGGGTTTGATATAGGATTGATAGAATTATTGGTAATTCGGGTAACTACTTATTGATTATTGATTCCCGTATTATATTAATTGTTTGTAGACCAAGAACAAGCGAAACGATTTCGAAAAGGGAAAATTCAAGTTTCTTAGGGGATTCAAGCTTGTTTCAAGGTAGGTGATGGTTGTGATTTCATGATTGTGTAATGTATGTTTGTTCGTGCTTCATTATGATACATGTATGTATGCGAATGTTGCATTATTGATCACACTAATTGTAAATAAGGATATATAAATGATGAATGCCATGAAATCATGACTTGCTTGTATGATTGTGAGAATATACTTGTGATTGTGATTGTGGCTTGTTGAACGGATCGGGTTATGCGTTCCGACACACTAACTTGGATCGGTTGCCACGTTCTGGCATAAACCTTGGATCGGGTACTACGTTTCGATATGCTAACAGTTTGGGTTTGGGTTCCATGAGAGGACTAATGACTTGTTATAATTGTGATATATTGAGAATTGTGAAATTGTTCGTTGCTCGTAAATGTTGATGATATTGTATATATTTGGTGTATGCATGTTATTACTATGTTGTATTGGCTAATGTATGTTGCACTTGTTGGGATAGCCGCGTGATCCTACCAATACACTGTGGTTGTGTGCTGATACTGCACTTGCTCTTTCTTTGTTGAGTATAAGGGATCTTTAAGCGGCTATTGACAGACCTCGCTTAGAAGATCAGTGATCGTCGTTCAAATTCAAGGGTGAGTCAGTTCTTCCGGGCTGCCATGAGTTCTCTTTTTGTCTATGTCCACAATTCGAACTTAGACTTTCTAGTTAGTTGTTAGTACATTAGTTTGGGGTTGTAACCCTTCTTGTTTAGATTTATGGATCTTGTTAGAGTTTTGGTACATTGACTTTCAGGTTCTAGATATATTTTTCGCATTTATTTTAATTGTTAGACTTTTGTTTGGAGTTTATGGGAACTCCCTAATTCTTTCCTTAGCATTTAACTTATTTCCGTAACTTAAATGCCTTAGTATTTTGATTGAGTTGTTAGTTTGGGTTGTAGTAATGATTCTCCCATCGGAGGATTAGTATAAGTGTCAATCACGATGATCTAGATCGCGACATTTTTTTTTTTAATATTAAAAAAAGGTACTCTACTTGTGCTCAGAAGTAAAATTTAAACAAGCACAGTAAGTAAGTATTAAAACCTGTAAAATTTTAATATAAATTCGAAAACACGTATGTCTCCCTATAACCGGCACATTAATGTCCCACTAGTAGATATTTTTCCTTATTATTATTAGTTAGAGTATTAAATAATAATATAATGTCTTACTTTCTTTTTATAAAATCAAACATATTGTACCACTTTCTAGTAATTTACTACTTTCTCCGTCCCATTTTATGTGATGTAGTTTAACTCGTCATAGAGTTTAAAAAAGAAAGAAAGACTTTTAAAACTTGTGGTTCAAAATGAATGATAGAAATTTGTGTGGCTGTAAATCATTTCATTAAGGGTAAAATATATATTTTATAGTGAAATTGTTACTTAATATAGAAATGTGTTATTCTTTTTTGGACTGACTAAAAAGGAAGGTAAGTCATATAAATTGGGACAGAGAGAGTATTACTATATGCTGCTTAAATAGTAAAATATTTTTTTTGTACTTTGCTCCTTAAGGTGGCATCCAATGATCTAAAGCTCCAATATTTTACATAATCAAATGGAAAAACTTAAAAAATAAAGACCATATAATTAATTAAATTATTGCAATGAAAGTTGTGAGTATGTATTCTAAACTTATTATTAAAGTCACTCTTCATTTGATCAAATGTCTCGATTTCTACTGAGAAGGTCCTTGATAGAAAACGTTGCTCCTCAGATGAAGCTCTACTCAAAATAACAAATAATCAAACTCTAATACAGATTTCAAACAATAGGCGGAAAATTAAGAAAATAAATCTAAACTTTGTTCTGTCAACTTTGTAGATTCTCTCAAAGCTGACACTAGTGCACAATGCCGTACATGTGTATATATTACTATAGAAAAAGACCAATTAATTAATTACTTGCAATGAAATCAAGCCTAGGTTCTTTTTTTTCTGATTAATTAGAATATTTTAATGAAGTTTTATTGAATATAGAGAAAGTGAGACATTGCATGTGCTATATGTTCTATAGGCATCATGTAAATTATACACATTAAATTTGTACACTTTTTCCAACTTTCTTTCTTCTTCCTACATGTTCTAGAAAACCAATGTGTGGACAAATTACATTTGCTAATTAGATCTAAAATTTATTTATTTTATATTTTTTTTGTTTCAATTTATGAGGCAGGGTTCAGATTTTGAGAGTCAAAAATTTATGTTTGATCGTGAATTTAAATATAAAATCTTCAAGTTTATAAAATAAAATTTATATATTTGGAAACCATGTAAAGATTATTGCAAGTCACAAATCAGAATAATAAACAATTGAATATATATATATATATATAGAGAGAGAGAGAGATATATATATATATAGATATATATATATCTATATATATATATATAGATATATATATATAGATATAAATTTTTAAAAAAACAGAATATTTTAATAAAAAATTACTTTTAAAAATAAGTAATTTTTAATAATAAGGTTAAATAAGTGCTAAGAAAGCAAAAGATATTCCTATTGCACGGTGTGATTTTTATTTTGACATTCGATTAATCAAAAAGAAAAAAAAAGTTTAAAAAATAATTTTATATTTAAATTTCAAATTCAATTTTTTTTTAAAAGTGCATGCTGAAATGCATTTGGAATTGAAACGTGGCAGCAAAATAGGTCGTGCCACGGAACTGGTAGCAGGTGGCATTGTCCACTCGTCGTCGTTGCCCCAGTGCGGCTGTTCCGTCACCCAATGGAAAAGATTTCCTCGAAATATGAGCCAACTCACCCAATTTGTATAATTTATACTCACTCCGTCCATTATTGTTTGTTAGGTATACTAATAAAAAATAGTTATCTAAAATTAATTGTCAATTTAAACAATCAAGAAATAATTAGTAACTTTTTTCCAATTATGCCCTTACTAATTGCATAACTACTAGTTTCAAAAAGTAGTCATTTTAAAGTTACAAGACTACTTTAATGTAAAAAAAATTGCTTTTACAGTTTTCAAAAAATACAAACTATTTTAATAATGATTGATAATAGGATTATATTAGTCAAATTACATATTATATTAATTTTTTCTTAAAGATTGTGCATGATCTTACCTTGACAAACAATAATAGACGGAGGGAGTACAATATTTGATATCTCACTTGAAAATAAGTTATAAACATTAAAAATTAATAAAATATTTGATTTATAAGGTAGAATTGTACATAATTTTGAAAGGTATAATACATATATTGGACCTTAAATTTGGCTTCAAATTTTAATTTTGACCTTCAACTTTCATAATGCACAAACAAACACTTTAACTATTCAACCTTTAATAAATAAACACACGAATTCTACTTGGCAAAACGCGTGATGTGCACGTATTCTGCGCGAGTAGAAGTAATTTTCGAGACCCACAACAGTAAAAAAATGTTGAAATGACAACTCTACCCCTGAATTCCGGACAATCTCCGGCAACCCAAAAACTCCGTTCATTTTCTTCTTTTTCAAGCAAAACGCCACCAAATACCCAGTCGTTCTCCTTCTTCCTCACACCGGAGCACAACCCATGAAGTGAACTAGCTTCGAGCTCGTTAAACCCACCAAATACCCGACCCCAAACCCATCAGATCCGCCATCTCCGGCGAGAATCCAAATGACCCCCCAAACCCCATGAAAACAGACCCAACAACCATAAACACCTAAACCAAGAAGCCAGTCATCAACAAACCTCTAAGCTCCGTCAAACAATGAGCTCCAAGCTCTACAAACCATTAGGAGGAATTAATTTTGATTCTTGTATATAAATTAAAATTAATTTTGATTTTTTTTGTTCTAAAATAACGTGTAAAATATTTAATTAGTTGGCAGTCATTGAGTGGCTCACTAATACACGTTGGAGCGTTTGCATTTCACGCTCTTTGGCTGCAAAAATCGTGTGTTTATTTATTTAAAAGTTGAATAGTTAAAGTGTATATTTGTGCACTTTGAAAGTTGGAGGTCAAAGTTAAAATTTGAAGTCACGTTTAGGGTTCAATATATGTATTAATATTATCTTATGTGAGTGTAATATAAAATAACTAATATTTGTTCCATTTTCGTTTATTTTTAATTGTCATGATTTCCTTTTTTAGAGTCGAACTGTAATAACTTTGACTAACATTTTATGATATATTTTTACATCATATTGATGTACAAAAAATTGTAATCTATAGTACTTTTCGTATAGTTTTTGAATATCTAAATTTTTTATTTAAAATATCAAATTAATGTAATTTAATATAACTGTAAAAATTAGTCAAATTGACTTTCGAAAAATGCAATATAACGGAAAGAGTATAATTTTATCTCTATTTTGTGTCTAATTTCTTTTCTCCAATATTATACTCTACCAAGTGGCAAAATTTAAATCGTCTTTAAAGATTAAAACTGTAAAGTTTAATGCATGTGTCAGTTAAATATAATGTGGTGTTTCCTAATTTGACCTTTGTGAAAAAAAAAAAACTTAAGAAAGAGTTGAAAGTTGAACAATGTAGATACGAGAGATCCGTGTTAGGTGATATATTTGTGTGATAAAATAAAGTGCAACTTTCACATATAGTAAACACAAAATTTATATTTGTATGCTACAACAAAGTTTGTATAATTGTGCTCCATAGCAAACATAAATATGTATATTTCGCTATATATATACAAAAGAAAGCAGTTGTATAATCTGCTTCGGTATACATATACAAAAAGATCAATTGTATAAAGTGAGAGAGGCGAGTGAGCGAGCGAGATCCGGGAGAGTGACGAGCGAGACCTGGGAGAGGGGAGAGAGGGGAACGAAAATATATGTACATATACAATTTTCACGCATTTTATACATTTGCGTTTTTGTATAAAGTGAGAGAGCGAGATCTGGGAGAGTGACGAGCGAGATCTGGGAGAGGGGAGAGAGGGGAACAAAAATATATGTATATATACAATTTTCTCTCGCTTT
>JAJOOS010013879.1:0-13927 GCA_029582725.1 Solanum chiquidenum
AGGATTCATACACTAAAATCAAAACCAAATTATCAAGTTGTATGGATCCTATATTTCTGTTTTCCTCAATTGGATTTTTCAAATTGAGCAAAAATGGCTCTGACTCCAAGCAACTTTGATGGTCATAGGAGAAGAATCTTCGAAACATTCCTATAATTTGTTCGGGTGTTGTAATTATTATATAAGAAAATTGAGATACATACGAAAAATATATACAACTGAAAAATTATTCTCTCGTTATTCATAACCAAAAAGCTGACTTTTAACAACCAGAAAAATATTCTATCGCTAAAAGTATATTCATAACGACGTGATTAATATTCCTTCGTTAATAAATGCTCGTTAAAAGTTGATTTTCTTGTATTGCATCCCATCTAAGGGTACCCCACATCGCCTCAAGCCCCCCCTCGCCTCGAGGCCCCACCCGCTCCACCTTGATGCCCCGCTCGTCCTGAGGCCCCCCGTCTGCCCCGAAGCCTCATTCCTCGAGGCCCCCTGCCCCACCCCGAGACGCCTTTCCCCGGAAGAATCACATCCACCTCGAGGAGTCGTGCCCTGAGGGCCCCCCCGCACACCTTGAGGTGTTATGCCCTGAGATCCCCGCCCACCTCGAGGTGTCGTGCCCTAGGATCCCCCCTCCCCCGCCTCGGGGTTCCCAAATCACCTTTAGGCGCTGTACCCCGAACCCCCTCCTCTCCCCACCCGGCTAGAGAAATTGTGCCAAAGGCACCTCCGCACTCCTCAAGGCGTCGTACCCCAAGGTTCACCCTATTTTGAGGCATCGTTTCTCGAGCCCCCTCCCTACCCTCCCCCACCATTTTCATGGTTCATTGGCCCGAGGCCCCTGCGCCCTACTCAAGGCATAGTGCCTCGAGGTGTCGTGCCTCATACCTAGCTTGCCTCGAGGTGTCGTATCCCGAGGTTTAACCCCTCCTACATCACCTCGACGCGCCCCCTCCCTCATCGAGGCGGCAATCCTCGAGGCACCCCCACCCTCCTCGAGGCGATGTGCCCTGAACCCTTCCTCCCCCGCCCTACTCAAAGCACTTGCCCCGAGGTCCCCCCGCCCTACTCGAGGTTCCCTGACCAGAGGCCCACCGCCCTACTCGAGGCACATTGCCTACCTCGAGGCATCGTGACCCGCACCTTACCCACCACTAGGCGCTGTGCCCGAGGCATCCTCCTGCCTCGAGGTGCCGTTCCCCGAGGCCCTCACCCCTCGAGGCGTCATGCCCCGAGGCCTCAACCCACCTTGAGGCATCGTGCCCCGAGGCCTCCACTCCTTCAAGGCATTGTGCCCCGAGGCCCAAGCTCTTCGAAGCATTGTGCCTCGAGGCCCCCACCCGTCTTGAGGCATCGTGTCCCGAAGCCCTTTCCCGCCTTGAGATGCCGTGTCCGAGGTTCCACCCCTCCCCCCTCTTCGAGGTGTCGTGCACCACGACCGCTCCTCCTCGGATGTCCCGAGGGTTGAGTGGACGAGTGCTAGTGGTTCTTACTCTAGCAAGGTTATCTCTTTCATTCGTGCTCAGAGATTAGTTAATAGATTGTAGTTGTCTTATTTGGCTTTAATTTGAGATACTATTTTTGAGACACCTCTCATAGATACAATTCTCATGGTTCGTGTTGAGTAAGGGGTTCATTCGACCCGATGTATCTTCACGGGGTACTTCTATTTTGTTTGTGAGGAAGAATGATGGAACCCTTAGGATACATATTGGCTATCGGTAGTTGAACAAAGTGATGGTGAAGAACAAATATTCTCTCCCGCGTATTGATGACTTATTTGATTAGCGTCAAGGAACATCGTTGTTTTCTAAGATTGATTTCAGGTTCGGCTATTATCGAAGATTAGATTATCGGATGTCTTTAAGACAACCTTGCGGAGTTGATATAACCATTATGAGTTTCTAGTGATGTGTTTCGGTTTGACCAATGCCCCTGAAGTGTTCATGAGGTTAATGGATGGGGTGTTCCGACCTTATTTGGATTCTTTTGTGATAGTATTCATTGATGACATCTTGGTGTACTCCAGTACTGAGGAGGACCATGATTGACACTTCAGTATTATGCGGAAGAGAATTTGTATGCCAAGTTCTTGAAGTGAGAGTTTTGGCTTGACTCTAAGCATTTCTGGGACCGTGGCGCCCAAATAAGGTATTCAAATGGATCCAATCAAGATTGAGGCAGTTAGAGGCTGGACGAAGCCTATTTCAGTTACCGAGATTTTGAGTTTTGTAGGACTAGGAGGTTGTTACAGGCGGTTTGTTCAGAGTTTCTCCTCAATTGCATCCTCATTGACCAGATTGACTCGATAGAGGGTAAGCTTTCACTGGTATGAGGAGTGTGATGAGAGCTTTCAAAAACTCAAGACCTTATTGACTTCGGCTCCAATTTTGACTCTACCCGGGGAGGGTGTGAATTTTTTTTTGTATTGCAATGCTTCTAGAGTTGGTTAGCATAATTTTGATGCAGAAGGGAAAGGTAATCACATATGCTTCTAGACAGTTGAAAACCCATGAGAAGAACTACCCTACTCATGACTTGGAGTTGGTGGCCATAGTCTTCGTGCTTAAGTTATGGTGGATTACTTGTATGGGGTGTGCTGCGAGGTTTTCTCTAATCATCGGAGTCTTTAGTACATTTTCAGTTGGATGGGTCCAAACTTCTGGCAGCGCAGATGGCTTGAGTTATAGAAGGACTATGATATCACCATCTTGTATCATCTAGGAAATTCCAATGTGGTGGCTGATGCTTTGAGTAGGAATATTTCTAGTATTGGGAGTCTTGTTGCTATAAGTGCTGAAGAGAGACTGTTGGCTAAATATGTTCATAGGTTAGCCAACAGTCTTGTCTGGTTGTAGATTTCTGAGGAGGGCGGTGGTTTGATTGCTTGTATAGAGGTCCAGTCTTCTTTAGTTGAATAGATTCGTGAGTGCCAGTTTGATCATGAGAAAGTTGTGTCTCATTCAAGAAAAAATGTTGAGAAGGGGAGTCAAGGAGGTTGTGCTTGATTCTGATGGCGTCTAGGAGATCTGAGGCAGGATTTGTGTGCCCAATGTGGGCGAGCTGATTAGATTGATTCCATAAAAGGCCCATTATTCTTGATATTTTATCCATATGGTTGAGTTAGCATTATTGGTGGTTTGTCGTGAAGAGGGATATTTCAGATTTTGTGTCTACATGATAGACTTGCTAATAGGTCAAGTGTGAGCACCAGCAGCCCGGAGGTGTATCTCAAAGGATGTCCATTTCTATTTGGAAGTGGGAGTGTATCACTACGGAATTTGTTGTGGGTTTTTCTACCATCGTGGGTGGTTATGGCTCTATTTGGGTGGTCATTGACAAGCTAACCAAGTCCACCATTTCATTCCAGTTCGTGTGTAGTATACAACGGATGAGTTAGCCCAACTTTACATCAGTCAGATAATTCGACTTCATTGAGTGACTATTTTCATTGTTTCTGACCAAGGTACACTTTTCACATCCCAATTTTGGAGGGTCTTGCAACATGATTTAGGTACTCGATTAGATATGAGTACAAATTTTCAACCTCATATAGATGGTCAGTCCGAGAACATGATCAGGTGTTGGATGACATGTTTCAAGCATGTGTGGTTGACTGTGGTGCTTGATGGGATCAAGACTTGCCCTTAATAGAGTTTGCCTACAACAATAATTATTACTACAGTATTCAGATGGCCTTATTTGAGGTGTTGTATAGCCGACGGTGTAGATCTTCGATGGGTTGGTTTGATTTGGCTGAGATGGACTCTCTAGATATAGGCTTGCTTAGAGAGGCCATGAGCAAGTTGACCTCTACTTTGATTTATGCGATTGTTGCCGCATGTAAGGCGTAAAGAAGGGGGTATGAGTCGTGTCTTGTCCTTGAGTCCTCTCTATGCCGGAGGTCATCCTTTTCGAGAGATATTCCCATTCAGTATGAGAGTTGAGCCTTTCTTGCATTTTCACTTGGGCTTGCTGCTTTTGTTTTAAAAAGCCCCGAAAATGGTCTGCTTGAGCGGTCAAAACAACAAAATTCTTGTGCTTATGTGGATGCGTCGCTCAATTTCCCTAGACTAGAGAAGGGGATTTTCCTACAAAAGATGAAAAGTGCTTAGCTTTAAAGGATGACTTGTTTACTAACCCTTCTCTCAACCCAATCCCTTACTTGACCCTCAAAACTCACTATCGAGTTGTAACCGAAGTAGATCAAGAGAAGGGACGTTCGTATGTTTCAAGGTAGATTATTGACAGCCCAACGTCAATGGAAGAGTTATGCAGATAGGCGAGTTCGAGCCTTAGAGTTTATGGAGAGATCATGTTTTTCTCTGAGTGTCACCCATGAAGGTGTGATGAGGTTCTAGAAAAAGGGAAAGCTTAGCCCAAGATTAATTGGCCCTTTGAGGTTTTGAGCTGAGTAGGAGGGATGGACTATAAGTTGTCCTTTTCACCTAGCTTGTCAATTGTACATCATATGTTTCATGTCTCCACGCTTCAGAAGTACGTATCAAATGAGTCACATGTGCTTTCGCTTGATTCTGTAGTGTTGGGTCCAGACTTGTCATTTGAGGAGGAGCCTATAGTCATTTCTCATAGGCAAGTCTAAAACCTTAAGACCTAGGAGATTGCTTCAGTGAAGGTAAAATGGAAGCACCATTTAGTTCGAGAGGCGACTTGGCAGACGAAGTTCGACATGTGTGACAAATATCCCAAAGTTTATTAAGCTTTAGGTACTTTCTTTTACTTTATGTAGGAGGACAAACATCGTTTTTAGTGGTAGATAATGTAATGATTCGATTGGTTATTTTTAGAATTTTTCATAAAATTACCACTTCACCCTCTCGATATTGACCCCAATTTATTTCTGATTGAGTTTTAAAATTAGTTTCGAGTTTTGAATAAGAAGTTATGAATTGTGAAAATTTAAGTATTTTGAAAGGCTAAAGTTGTTAAAAAATGGTTTTTGGTGTCTTTTGGAGTTTTGAGTCTTCAAATGGAGTTTCATCGATTCCATCAATCCCAGAATGTGGAAAATGGTCTAAGAGAGTTTTCAATTTCTCATTCGAAGTCTTTTTGTGAATTTGAGGTCCTAAGGTAGAAATTGTTGAGATTTTTTTGGGTTGACTTTGGTCAATATTTGAGATTTGGATGCTCAGATCGAATTTTTTATAGTTCCGTTGAATTCAGTGGTTGATTTTAGGCCTTGGGGAGGTTTTGGTTGAATTTTGAGAGGTCCCATCTTGTTTTAGACTTTTGTAGGTGTTATGTTTGTTTTTAGTGGCTTTCTCGGGTTTTGGATCAAGAAGACTTCAGATTCATGTTTCGATGGTTCCATTGAGTATGTAAAGTCGAGTTTAGTCAGGTAGCATATTTGGGTTTGTGTGTACGAGGTTCCAAACGAATCATGAGGGTCTATTCGAAGGATTTTTTGTTGTTTGGTTTTTTCTGTGTTCTGGTGCCAACTGTCCGCGTTCGTGGAGCTTGAGACCACATTTACGGAGAGGAGGATGTGGGGATCCCCATGTTCGCGGAGGCTTGACCATGTTCACAGAGGTTTAAGATATTGACCTCTGCGTTCATAGGAGTCGCATCGTATTTGCGGAGGGTTGGGCTTCATTAAAGCCCGCGTTCACAGAAAGGGGTCCGCGTTCTCAGAGGACCCTTGGGCAAAATATTTTCTAAAATTGGGTTTCAATTCCATTTTCTCCATTTTTGAGTTTTCAAGCTCGGTATTGGTGATTTGAAAGTGAGTTTTCAAGAAACTTTGATTAGGTAACTAATTTTAACTTCCTTTCATTGTTATTCCTTTATTGTGGACAAATTTAATCACTTAAATTACTATTTTGAATTCAAAACCTCTGAGTTTTTCAAGAACTTGAGCAGTTAAGAAAAATGGTGATTATGAGCTGGTTTCAACTCCATTTTTCAAATGATTTTCACCATTGAGTTCTAAAATGCTTTGGATAACGTATCCAAGTAATGATTTCCATATTTGAACCTCATTTTTGGAATCAAATTTTTAAGTCGAATTGACTCATCTATTCAAATTGATTTATATGAGTTTGGTTAGTTTCAAAATTTCATTGTAAATACTTGTTTGACTAGATTGCATTGATTCTGATATCGTTCAGAAGGGTAAAGATCAAGTCTTGGATTGACTTGTGAACCTCTAAAGTCTTGTTAAAGCTTGTAGAATCTTGTATACTCCTCATTGTGTGTATTGAGGAATAATGGGAATGAGGTGATGAGTTAAATTACTCAAAATTAATATCTTAATGATAGAAGGGGGGATTAATAAGATAGGCAACGTGTTGGGAATGGTATATTATGTAATGTGAATTGTCTGAAGTGTTGATATTGATTAGGTGATTGTTGTGTTACTTTGATACTCCCTCCGTTTCAAAAAAACTGACCTCCTTTCCTTTTTAGTCAGTTTCAAAATGAATGACCTTTTTCTTTTTTTTGGTAATATTTTAATTTCAACTTTCCACGTGGCATGTTTAAGGCCACAAGATTAAAGAGCAATTTTATACATTTGACATAACTTTAATTTAGGACCATAAGATTCAAAAGTCTTCTTTATTTTCTTAAACTTCGTGTCAAGTCAAACTAGACCATTCTTTGTGAAACGAAGGGAGTAGTATTTTTGTGGGAGTGAATTGCTTGTGATTGTCATCTCTTCATTGTTGTGTGAACATGACTATTTACATCGATATCGGAACACTGTGATGAGATGTACTATTATTGATGTCGAGATCATTGTCGATGAGTCTTATTGATGTCGATGTCATTACCAACAAGTCTTATTTATGTCGAGATCATTATCGATGAGTGCTATTAATGTCGAGGTCATTGCTGATGAGTATTAATTATGTTAAGGTCATTATTGGTGAGTATTATTGATAATAAGGTCATTGCAGACAAGTGTTATTGATGTTGAGTTCATTAACAGTGAGTACCTAGACTAGGGTGTTCCCCATGAGTCTCGGTGTATATTTGTGATAGATGAACTTGACATATGTGATTGATGAACTTGATTTTTGTGATTGTTGATCATGCTACTTGTGATTGATGAACTGTAATTGTTGGGTTGGGATTATTGAGTCTTGTGAATTGTATATCGTAAACTATTGGGTTAGGCTGATTTTTGTGTTGGGTTTTATTTGCCCTGACTTTCTTACCATAAATACGTTTTCCTTTTAGGAAAATGTTTAATATTTGACTAGTCTTTTTCTTGTAAGAAAAGCTTTAGGACTCGATAAATAAAAGTTTTTTCCTTCTAATTTAATCAACATTCAAAATGTAGTCTTAGGGCTTTGAGAGTTTTGGTTATAGGAGAGAATTTGTGAACCTCGTTGTATTTCGAGTGAATTGGTTGATGTTATTTCTCTCTATATATTGTACTCTCATATTTATAGTGGATTGTTTATCTCCATTGTGGATGTAGGTCGATTGATCGAACCACGTTAAATCTATATGCCTTTTAGTACATTTCTTGTCTGTCTTCTTACTTTCGATGTTTGTTTTGCTAGCTTCCGTATTACATCAAATTATTTTCGGTCCTAACAAGTGGTATCAGAGCCAGATTCAAACATGGAGCCATATCCAGTGGTTCAATAATTAATGATTGAACCAAGTTAAAAATCAGGTGTTCATCTTGTCAGATGTAGTTCTAGCCGCAACCTTTTTGACAATAATGAAAAATTTTGTTGGACAAATTGTTTCAGAGAGGTTCTCTGTGTCGAGACGTAAATTTGATGGAGGAGATTATGGAGAAGAGATGCAACATGTTGAAGATTATATGAACAATGTGGACAAATTTATTTTGTTAGAAATTCAGGCCAAGGGGGAGATTTGTTGAGTTTTATTTTCCATGACTTTCTTAATTACCATAAATAGTTTTTCCTTTTAGGAAAATGTTTAATATTTGAATAGTCTGTTTCTTGTAGGAAAAGGTTTAGGACTTTATAAATATATGTTTGTTCCTTCTAACTTAATCAACATTCACAATGTAGTCCTAAGGTTTTGAGAGTTTTGGTTATAAGAGAGAATTTGTGAACCTCATTGTATTTCGAATGAATTGGTTGAGTTTATTTCTCTCTATATTTTGTACTCTCATATTTACAGTGGATTGATCATCTCCTTTGTGGATGTAGGTCGATTGACCCAACCACGTTAAATTTGTGTGTCTTTTGGTATATTTATCGTTTGTCTTCTTACTCATAGTCTTTCGAGATTTGCTTTGCTAGCTTCCGCATTACACCAAATTATTTTCGGTCCTAACATTTTGTGCACGTTGTAGCTGTGGAGGTTTGGTTGGATGAACAAAGTTCTCGTATTCTAGGTAGTTCTACCTTGTTTTAGTGGGTTGCTTGCTGAGTGTCGTGTTGTGTTTGATACTCACTCCTTGCTTCTACACTTGTGTAGGTTCCGAGCCCGGATCCTTGTGCTTACTTTTCTCCATATTTTTTCGAGGCTTATTGAGGAGACATTGAGAGGTAGTTGCTTGTCATCTCGGGGGACCCTCTTGTTCCTCAGTTATGTGTTTGTTCAATTCGAGAGGCAAAGATATTGAGACTTGTATTTATTTTCAAATTCAGCATTATTACACTAGTGGCTTGTACACGTGACAACCAATATTTTGGGGGATATTTGAGAATGACTAAGTTTTTCGCTCTTATGTCATTATTAGTTTATTACCGCATTTCTATCGTATTTTGGGTTTTAGGGTGACTTGTCTTGGTGGGATGAGACGAGTGTCATCACGTCCATTTTTTGAGTCGTGACAATTCTATTTTGATTGAAATGTATTTAAATATAGGAGTTATTTGTACTTTCTTTTGAATATATATTTTTACATGTGTAATGTGTTAGTATAATATAATTGTGATTATTTTTTGAATTGTCATAGTCATAATACGCTATTATACGAGTATATAATATTAGTGGAAATTAAACAAATTATGTTACCGATTTACCGTACCGCAAAATATCGAAATTAAACTTCAAAATACCAAATCATACCGAATTAAATTTATATGATGATGATATAATAATTTTAAAAATCAAATATTAAAATTATGATATCAAAATTTCAAATACTATATTCATACCAAAGAAGTGCAGGGGATCTACACTATTATTGGAGTACATATTAAGAAACCCCACCCCCACCCTCACCCACACACACACAAGAAATCCGTACACTTTCAAACTACACCTTTCGATTTGTTTTAATAATATAATTATGACTTTGATTTTTTTTTATATTGGCATTTTAAAATATTCTTATGCTATCAATGTTATTTACTACCTATAATAGGTCTCTTATCATATTTTACAAGTTACTAATCCATGTTTATAAGGAGAATGAACATTTAAATGACTTTTTAAGTGATCTAATACTGAAAATTTATTTATATTGTTTGTGCATAAAACTATAGGTATAATACACGTATGTGTCATTTAATTTGGTTTTAGCTAACATGACATAGTCACATGTTGGTAAGGGTGTCCAAATAACATATTTTGGACACCCGTAACATAACAAGCTATTATTTCTGGACATCCTTTGTGAAAATTCTGGCTCCGCCACTGTTAGCTGACATCTATCTTTTTTAATTTTAGGTGTGCACAAACAGACACTTAAACTTATATAAAGTTAAATAAGTAAACGCACGCGTTCTACATGGTATTCTATGTGAAAATTCATGTTCTACGTGGTGTCATACATGTATTATGTCACATAGGATGAGTGTGTTTACTTGTTTAACTTTCTACAAGTTTAAGTATCTGTATATACACACTCAAAATTGAAAAAGATAAATATATGTCAAAGTCAAATTAAAGAATATATTTATGTATTTATAAATACAATAAGTACTACTTCTAATCAGTGGTGGAGCAACCTTATTGCTAGGGGGTTCATTCGAACCCCTTGAACAGAAAATTATATCATCTTTAAATGGTTAAAACAAATTTTTAGGTATATTTAATAGATGTCGAATTCCTTTTGACTACTTCAAATATTTATTTGTTCAGATTTTAAACCTCTTTATTGAAAATTCCGATTCCGACACTGCTTCTAATATCTTATGTCTTCCTCTTTTCTTTTCTTTTTTCTTTTGGAAGGTGGGCAGGTTGGGAGTTGTGGGATGTTGATGGTTGAACAAGTAGTGCCAGCTCTTGTCAACAAGGCTAATCAAATACTTTAATCAGGCAATCTTTTTGTTTTATGCAAGTGTCACATTGACTCATTGTGGTGTGGTGTCGTGGTTGTCTGGTGAACTAAGTGACAGATGTTGATATTTAAACAACACCCTTTCCCCAAACAAATCAATCAATCAAATGGAGAAAAATAACCAAAAGTAGGATATGAGCATATCAAAAATAGCTTTAAAATATGTAAGACCAAATAGGAAAGGAAAGCCAATTGTTTTGGATGCATATTTGACTCTCTTTAAGACCATTTTCAACCCAATTCTATTTTACTCTTCATTTTTTATATTTAGAGAGTAAAATAGAGAATGATTCTCCAACCATCCTTCATTTCACTCTCTATTCTCCACTCATAGAGAGGTGAATAGTAATTTATCAAATTTGAAGAACTACTATTCACACTCTCTATTAATTTACTTTTTGATTATTTTATTATTGTTTATATTATTTTATAATTAACATATTATATTTTATATAAGACTATTAATTAAATATTTAATATACGTAATTTTTTTTAGATGTAATATAATATTTTTAAAAATATATTATTTAATATATAGTATTTTCATCCCGAATTAATAATATTTTTAATTTATGTTTTTTCATCACTTTCATATAACTTAATATTATTATTAATTGCCACTACGATGAATGCACAAAATTAAAATGATAAGATGAAAATTTTAATTTAAAAATACAATACATAACATAATAATTTAAATACGAGATAACAACACCGTACATAACATAATAATTTTATCACAACAATTTTCGTTGCAATTTATGTCCATTAATCTGTATATTATATAATATTTATTTGCAATTTATGTTACTTAGAAATTTAGAATAAAATAAATTTTAAATTAAACAAAAAAATTGAAAAAAACAAAAAATTTATATGACATGAAAATTATATAAAGTGATTATTTGAAAGAAAAAAGAAAGAAAGATAGACAACTATATTATGAAATAGAAATAATAATATAATATTGAGAAGATAGAGATTTTTTTTTAGAGAGTAGAATAAAAATATTGGATTGAAGTTAATTGTTTGAAAAAATAGAAAATTTTATATTTGAAGAATAAAATAGAGGACAGTGTTGGAGATATAGAGCCGTCAAAATGGGCTTAGCCCATGGGGCCGGCCCAACCCTACCCGTTATTGGGGTAGGATTGGGATAGGATTTTTCAAGCCCATTTAAAACTAGGGCTTATAAGCCCGACCCATATAAGCCCTTGGCCCTTGAGGCTTGATCGGGGCTGGGCCGGGGTCGGCCCATGGGCCAAAACTTTTTATTTAAGAGTAATTTACAATAACCTCACTAGTATATAATCTAATTATTTGAATACACGCTATGTTGTAATATTATAAATCTTCGTACCCAGATAATATCTCGAAATATATGGACTCAAAATTGGGTTAATTTGTTCTAGATACACTCTATCCAAGTAGATTCACATGTATCTAGGATACATATACAAATCTTGCGCCCTCACCTCCCTCCTATCTTGCTTGTCACTCTCTTATCTCACTCGCATATCCAGTATGCGAGATACATGCTAGTTACACTAGATTTTTGTTAGTGTTATTGAAACAACATCGTTGTTTATCATATTTGATTTGAAAATCTTCTAATTTTTTTTGATGTTATAGAATTATAAGTTTGAAAAGAAAAAAAATAAAAAAATAAAAATAGAAGGGCTAGCCCGCCTCAGCCCTCGGCCCTTCTAGGGTTGGGTTGGGTTAGGTTGAGCATTTTCAGGCCCTACCAAATGAAGGACTGGCCCGCCCAAGCTCTTCAAATTCCTTGGCCCTCGAAGCTTGGGCCCAGTGGGGAAGGGCCGGCCCTTTTTGACAGCTTTAGAGATACCCTTAAACCTACTACTTACTTTCATTTTGAGCTAAGTGTCCATAATTATGTAAAGAGCAATCCTAAATTGTAAATTATTCCTAAACTGGCTGCTACTTTTATTTTAAAATAAACCATCTAAGTCAGCCCCTAAATGAAATATTTTATAATTCACAAAAGTGATCCAAATTATGAATTTTTTACTAATTATAAAATTGGTTGAATTAGGTTTACTTGTCCTCGATTAGATAAGAGTTAAGTCCAACTTGAAGTTTCCTCGCATCTCCAGGACCTCTAAATCATGCTAAAATAAGTTTAATAAATATTAGTTATATAATTAAATATTAAAAAAATTAAAATTAAGTTATGAATTTTAATGTCTAACTCAATATAAAACAAAAGAATAAATATTCAATAAATGTTAAGATATTTTGTATGATAGCTCAAATGCAATCTTCCTAGATCCTTTTGGAAGCAACTTCCTAGATATGCAATCAGCAATAAAAGATTGACAAATCTTTAATGGAAACAATTGTTGAACTCCAAATCCCAATGAGCTGGAACAGATAGAAAAGGAAGATGTATACATATTCAAGTCACATTTGCAATTTAATGTTTCTCCACCTTAGGCAAAAGGAAAAAAAAAGTAATACTAATAAGTTTCATGTATGGAAGTTGCTACGACATTGCATTAGGAACAAGTGTTGTATACGAAAACATAAAACGAGAAAAAAACAAAGTCATAAGCGATTTTAAAAATGTTTAGTTGGGCTTATAAGCTGATCAAGTTGAATTATAAATATTTTTTTGACTTATTTTACGTGTTTGATAACATCCATAAATGTTTATATATAAGCTGAAATCAGTCAAAAAAAAAAAACTACAGGAAAAATGTGAATTACATGGGGATTCTCCTAGAGATTAGTATAAAAATCCGCATAAAACTTATTTTTCTGTAAATTTTTATACTAATCCCCAGGAAAATTTCCATATAATTCACAATTTTCTTGTAGTAATGAAACATAAGTTGATTAGTCATGACTTTTGATTATACAATTCATGGGCAATTTTATTTTGATCAAACCTTTTAAGCTTTCTTCAAATTTCTCATTTTTATTAGAAAAAGATATTTGGATATTGTGAATATTCAGTGAGGTGCTTTCCTGGGTTTATAAAAACTTTTAATTTCTAAAGCTACTTTATATAAACTCCTACTACTTGTATATATGTTATTTTAGGATAGGGATAGCATGATATTTAACTGCTTCTACGACTAAATTATATATGAACACCGAAATTTCTTTTTTAAAATAAAAAATAAAGAATACAAGAATTATGTATAAATCACACCGATATTACTTACACTGCTAACAAAATAATGCCAACCAAAAATAATATAAATAAATTTCTTATTTGATATTAAAATAATTTCAAATTTTATATTAGGATTATTTTTCTAATCCACGAGCCCTAACAAGTTTGGATCAATCAATTAGCCGACATAAAGCTTTTGTGCTCCAATTAATGCAATTTTGTCATAGCAAACAAAGTTTGCAGCCATTTGTTGGAAATAATTTATTTTAAAAAATATATATATATGATGAAACTCCATATTTATTGACAAATTCATGAACTTACCCAACAAATATTAATGTCCATAATTGCTGATTTTTCAGAAAATATTCCTTCATTTTTTTCCAGCTCTTGTCTGTAGTTCCAACTATCCCTTGTTTTGTGTCTTAGTGACATTAAACAATTGGATTTAGAAATTATTCAAATTCTAATCCAACATAGGCCCATTGTGCTATTTTATATCTTCAGACTGGGGTGCGTTTGGTAGGAGAAAAATATTTTCTATG
>JAJOOS010013880.1:0-19080 GCA_029582725.1 Solanum chiquidenum
AAAGTTCAGCGGTGTACAAAGAGAAGATGAAGAAGTATCATGATCAAAGAATTGAAAAGAGAGATTTTGTTGTCGGTGATCTTGTGCTTCTATTCAACTCTAGGTTGCGATTGTTTCCAGGCAAACTCAAGTCCAAATGGACTGGGCCGTTCTCATCTAAAATATGCCTTCTTAGGAGCCAATAATACGTTACCAGTGATTATTGCAGCCGATTTTCTTGAAGGGCAGGTGAAATTGCTCATTAAAGTACTGCAGAAGCATATAAAAGCTATTGGATGGACAGTAGCCGATATAGTAGGAATTCCTCCTGGGATTTGTACTCACAAGATTTGGCTTGACAGTGAATGTAAACCTAGTGTGGAGCATCGACGGAGATTGAACCCTCCAATCCAAGAGGTGGTGAAGAAGGAAATCATCAAGTGGCTAGATGAATGAGTGATCTACCATATCGCAAATAGTAAGTGGGTAAGTCCAGTGCAATGTGTATCGAAAAAGGAGGTATAATTGTAGTCCCAAAGGCAAAAGGATAACTTCTGCCGACAAGACCGGTGACTGGGTGGAGAGTATGCATCGACTATTGAAAGCTTAACTCATGGACCGAGAAAGACCATTTTCCAATACCCTTTATGGACCAAATGCTCGACCAGTTATCAGAAAGGGGGTGGTATTGCTTTTTAGATGGTTATTCCGGTTACAATCAGATCTCTATCGCGCCGGAAGAACAAAAGAAAACCACTTTTACCTGTCCTTATGGAACATTTGCATTCAAAAGGATGCCATTCGGGTTATGTAATGCCCCAACAACATTCCAGCGTTGCATGTTGTCTATTTTTTCAGATATGGTTGAAGACTCTATGGAGGTATTCATGGACGACTTCTCAGTCGTTGGGGACACATTTGAGGAATGTTTGACACACTTAGGATAGGTGCTCCCAAGATGCGTGGATATGAATCTGGTTCTCAATTGGGAAAAATGTCACTTTATGGTGAATGAAGGAATCGTTCTTGGGCACAAGGTGTCACTAAAGGGCTGGAGGTTGACAAAGCAAAAATTAAGGTCATTGAGAAATTACCCCCACCAATTTCAGTGAAAGGTATTCACAGCTTCTTGGGTCATGCAGGTTTCAACCGAAGGTTCATTAAAGACTTCTCAAAGATTGCACATCCACTATGTAAACTCCTAAAGAAGGAAGTGAAGTTCTATTTTGATGATGCTTGTATGGTTGCATTTAAGTGTTTGAAAGAAAAATTAATATCCACCCCAATTATCGTCAGTCCTAATTGGTCCAAATCTTTTGAAGTAATGCGTGATGCTAGTGGAATGGCATTGGGAGTAGTGTTGGGGTAAAAGTGCAACAAACTATTTCACCCAATTTATTATGCAAGCAAAATTCTGAATAATACCCAGTGATATTATACGGTCACTGAACAAGAGTTGCTCGTAGTGGTCTATGCATTTGAAAAGTTCCGGGCATACTTGTTAGGAACCAAATTAATAGTACACTTTGTTCATGCTGCAATCCGCTACTTGATGGAAAAGAAAGACGCAAAACCAAGATTGATAAAGTGGGTGCTATTATTACAGGAGTTCAATTTTGAGGTGAAAGATCGAAAAGGCTGTGAAAATCAAGTGGCTGACCACTTATCAAGGTTGGAAGGAAGGGAAGATGCTAAGCGTGAGGTCGACATAGATGATTCCTTCCCCGATGAACATGTGTTTGCTATATCTCTCAAACCTACACCATGGTATGCAGACTCTGCAAACCACATTTTGAGTGGATTCATACCTGATGAGCTGACCTTTTACCAACAAAAGAGATTCATGATTGATGTTAAAAGGTACTTTTGGGATGAACCTTACTTGTTTCGAGAATGTGTTGACCATGTTATAGGAGGTATGTTCTGGAAGAGGAAGTAGTAGAAATTCTCCATGCTTGCCATGCATCTCCATAGGAGGTCACCATAGTGGTATTCGCACTACCGCTAAAGTCCTCCAAATTGGTTATTACTGGCCGTCCCTATACAAAGATGCACATGAATTCGCAAAGAAATGCTCTCAATGTCAGCATCAAGTGGGAGTGTCTAAAAGGCACGAGTTGCCTCTCACTCCTATTTTGGAAGTAGAGCTATTTGATGTATGGGGGATCACTTTCATGGGACTATTTGTGAGCTCATTTGGAAATAAATATATCTTTGTGGCTGTAGATTATGTCTCCAAATGGGTAGAGGCCATCACACTTCCAAACAACGAAGGAAACAGTGTTGTCCAATTTCTGAAACGCTACATTTTCGCATGATTTGGCACTCCTAGTGAAATCATTAGCGATGGGGGGTCTCACTTTTGCAATAGGTGGTTTTCAATGGCACTGAGTAAATATGAGGTGAAACACAAGGTAGCAACCTCATATCATCCCCAAACAAGTGGCCAAGTCGAAGTAAGCATCCTGGCAAAGACAGTAAATGCCAACAAAACTGACTGGTCTAGGAAACCTGATGATGCACTATGGGCATACCGGACTGCTTATAAGACACCTATCAGTATGTATCCATATCGGTTGGTTTATGGTAAATATTGTCATTTTTCCGTCGAGCTAGAACACAAATCATTGTGGGCATTGAAGTCCTTAAATTTGGACTGGTCAAAAACTTCAAAGGTGAAGGTAGAAAAGTTGAATGAACTGGATGAATTTAGACTCAGATCGTATGAAAGTTCAGCCATCTACAAAGAGAAGATGTAGAAATGGCATGATGCTCGAATACTCAAGCGGGACTTCAAGGTAGGAGATTGGGTTTTGTTATACAACTCTCGACTTAAACTCTTTCCCGAAAAGCTCAAATCCAAATGGTCTGGACCTTTTAGAGTAACATGAGTGTTCACCAATGGCCATAGAAGTTGAAGATCAGGAAGGACCTCCATTTAAAGTGAACGGTTAACGTTTGAAATTATATTTTGGGGGATTGTCAAGAGATTTGTTTGGTTGAAGTAGTGTATTTAGAAGACACCTGAAGGTGTTGTTGTGTCGTGCCACGACGTTAACTAAGGCACTGTTTGGGAGGCAACCCAAAACCATTTATTAATTTCTTTTTATTTGATAAAATAATGGTGTGTTGATTGTGCATATGGAAGTATGGAGAGCGAACGAAAAAGCGCAGATTGGTGAGCAATAGATTCAGTCGGCGAGTCACCGAAAGGGTCGGCGAATCTGATCTTATCTGCCGTTTGACTCAAGACATCGTAAACATCGAAGTCTGTAAAACTCGGCGAGCTTTGGAAATTATTGGTGAATCGCCGACCATGTCGGCTATCACTATAGGAACCGTCAATTGGACCCTCGTAAAATAGAGGGTATGTAAATTTTGGCGAAGAAACTAAATAATCGGTGCTCCACCGAGTGAGTAGGCGAGCTTGACTAATGTCGCCAAGCGGGCAACAACTTGACGGTCTTTGCAAGCCAAAGGTTTAAAAGTTTTAACTTCATTGATTTTCCCTCACTTTTCATCTATCCAAACTCACACCAGCACTCTAGTTTTTATATTTCTTGCATTTTTAAAGTATTTTAGTTACGAAGTTGTGCTCAGATTTGGATTGCATTGCCTCCTAGCATTTCACATCAATTTATCCGGCATCAAAGGTTAGTAACTCGAACCCCGTATTAATTTCTTCGGTAGTTTAATCATTTGCATAATTTAAATAATTGTCGAGTCTCTCTGAGTTGATTGAAATACACATGTTCTCTATTTTTGTTCAGCAACTCTTGTTTAAATGGTAGAATCATGTTTGACTGTGCTTTGAGTTGAATTTATTTACTGCGAGAGTATGAAAATACTGTGAATCCTTGCTCAATTAATGTTGTATAGGCTTAGATTGCAGACCCAGAAGTTGTAGGGTTGAATTAGAAAGGATGCATTGAAAATAGGCAGGTCAGGCTGTTTGGCAAGCTGACTAGAGTTCGCCGAACGGTTCGACATTTCGCTTAACGTCCCCACTCCACCTTAAACTAATGCCAAATGTGTAGTTGACTCTGTAACTGTCGGCGATCAAACTTATGCTGCCGAGTGTAAACGGCGACAGGCAAAATGGACTGACCATCTCACTGCAACTGCTTATCTATGATTAGTTCGCCAAAACCTATTCTAACGTTATCTCAAGATTTTTGCATAAATGGCTAGACCAAAGACCACAGGAAGAGACGAGCCACCCTGATACATAAGAGCACGAGAGTTCAAAAGAGATGAAAAGATAGCAGAATTGGTCAAAGAAAGAAAAGCGAGTAAGAAAGCCAGAGCCAGTAGGAGAATTCTTGTTGACCCTAACATCCCATTGTGGGCTCGAGGGTTCATCAATGCGGTACATGCCTTCATAGCATCTCATGATGTAGATGGAATGGTTGAGGCTAACATCGCTGCAGAAGCTGAAGCAGAAAGAAAAGAAAAAGAAAACCAAAAATAGATTGTCCGCATTTCAGGCACTGATGCCCAAATAGATTGAGCGACTGCTTAGACATGATTTCCTCTCTACATCTCTCTCTGTCTTTCTTTATTTTTACTTTTGGATATTTATTATTTGCATTTGAGGACAAATACTTTTATTTGTGGTGGGGTGAGGCTCACCTTTGTTTGATGACTATGGATGTTTGTGTCCATTGTTTGATTTGACCCGCAAATTGACCCTTCCAAATTTATTTTATTTTTTTTGGAATTTTTTTTTGCCACCTCTCGTGTGTTGAAAGTGGTTGTTCTTTTGCAAAATTTAAGTCTCGGTTCCGATCAATACTAATGACTTGAATAGTGCTCTCAATCGAACGAACATGAATATGTGGCTACGACGAGACCAATGAAGTTGCACAGACAATATGTGAATTCTTTGCATCCTGTTGTGATTAGCCATATATCGAATTGATTGTCTTGTAATGACCATTGCACACTACAGAAAGTGTGTAGTCTCGTTTAACTTGAGTGTCGATGCCTTGTGTGATTAGCTTACTTTGAACCATGCATGAATAAATCTAGAATTTTCCCCATTAGTCTGATTGATTTAGAAAGGTGTGCTCTTGAGATGATCTTAGGCAACTTTAAAGAGTGTGATCCAAATTTGACATATACCTCTTTTGTGGCCTACCCGTGAGCGTGTGAAACTCTTTTGAACACCCCTTGAGCCTTACCTTTCGTTGGAAGAAACTTGATGAACTCTAGACCTTACTTGATCCACTACCTATAATCCTCTCGATTTGTGGTTTAGTGAATAGTCAGCTTAGACCAAAAGCCTAAGTTGGGGGTGTGGTGAAAAGGAAAAGGAGAAATCAAGAAGTGCAAGAAAAAGTGTCTATAACCCATGGTATTACAAAACAAAATGGAAACCCTTCATAAAAAAATGAAAAAGAAAAAAGTTGTTGAATAAAAGTGCAGAAGGAATTGGGTTTCCAAGCAATACATGGAGAGTGAATAAAAGGATGACTTAGAAGCACTAGAAGAAAAGTGATAAGGGAAGGAAAAAGATGTGTTGAGAACACCACATCTCACGAGGATGAAGAAGTCACTGAGCCTAAATGACCATACCTTTGCACTCAACCCCATTACAAGCCTTGAAAAGACCTTTTTGATCTTGAGTAAGCCGAACCAAAAGTCGATTGGAAAATAAGGGCAAACCTATGGGTGAAAACATACATTGTGCGCCTCTTTTTGAGTGTGAGCGTTGCATCTAATTCTTGATCTTAAATTGATTAGCCTTTGTATGTGAATATGTAATCATTCTTTGTGTGAGGGCATTTAGATTCTTTCATTGAGCTTGAACTTGCATTAGTAGAAAGTATTGTGAGCATGAGAATCTTTGGTAATGGTGTATCACAACTTGAATCTTTGAGTACACAATCTGATCTTTGCATAAGTAAATTGAGTCTGGTTGTGTGCATTCATGATTGAGTCTTGTGTAGCACTGTTTGAGACACCCTTTTTGAACAATTGAGCTTGAGTTTGCTTGAGGACAAGCCAAAGTTTAAGTTGGAGGTGTTGATGTGTCCACAAATTGGACTCATTTAGGGCTATATTTTAATAGAAATTGTGTCCTTAAATGCTTATTTTATCTCAATATATGATGAAAACCCTTAAGTTTCAGGTATTTGAAGTTTGAAGGAAACTATGGACAATACTTTGCAAAAAGAAATGAAAAGGCTGAAAAGAATAAGAAAAGGAAAGCCTGAGGATAGCCGAGTCCACTTGGCGAGTCGCCGAAGGGTCTCACTTCGCCTTATGTTCCAGTGTGTTGAGCCCTGAAGGAAAGGATCAAGTTTGAGGAAAAAGGAAGCAGTCGGCGCATCGCCGAAGAGTCCCGCGAAGCAGTACTATGTCGCACAATGACCCATAGCATGACGATGCCGATGGATGGTGCAAGACGGCGAAGAACTACATCAAAGGGCGAATCACCGAGTTGATCGACGATTTCGACTATTGTCGCCGAATGATCCGCTGCAGCACAAAATTTTGAAAACTATAAATACTCGTTGAGAGTTATAGCTTAGTATCAAATTTTTAGTATTAGATTTTGGATACAGAACAATTAGTATAATTTTAGTACTTTTTATTTTACTCTCAAGTTTGTAAGGGTTTGAAGACTTGTAGAAGAAAATTGTTTCATCTTCCCCAAATTGGAAGTGGGTCTCTTGGATTCGTCTTTATTTTCTTAAATCAAGACTTATTTCTCTATACCCATTTGATTTCAACATCATTGAAGGTATAAATTTCTATCTCTTGATGTGTGGCTAAAAACCCCCATTCTTGGGGTGTGATTTAGCAAATATGTGTTGATATTATTGTTGAGTCTTGCTAGCTGATAGGTTAGATGTATTTTAATGGTGATTTGACCTAGTGGTTGTGTTTTAATTTAATGGATTTGTATTTGCAAATACGAAGCCACCCATGTGTTTTCGGCTTGCCTGAGAGGGAGGTCGCAAAAATCAAGACTGCTACACTGATGGCCTAAGGAGTGGGTCGACATGAGGTTTAACCCGAGAGGGTGAGCCCTAGTTCCATATCCTAACACTCAGCTCGAGAGAGTGAGCGTGGTGTAAGGCGTAGGCTGGCATTCATGCGGCAAATGGGTGTCCGAGAGGAACACATTTGAAACAGGGTAAGTTACCCGAGAGGAAACTTATTTCCATCTAAAGCTTAGCCTAGTACTATTATCTTGCAAATTTCCTATCGAAAGCATATATCCAACTATTTATCTCAATTTGTATTGCGGTCACACCCCAAGAACTTTTCCATATACTTGAGTTTCTTTGTTATTTTTGTTGTTTTTACTTACTTGTGACAAAACCCAAAATCGATATCTGACACTTTCGTGTCACCCCCTTTAATTTACAATGATTTTAATCATTAATGTCTTTAGCTATGACTAGTTAGAACTAGATTTTATTTTTCTATTAATTTTCAAAACCGCTCCCTTAGGTCTCGACCCCAACCCTTGGTTGGATTACTACACTATTGCACGATCATCGACACTCATACTGGAAGTTGTGTCGTTGATTACACAATAAACATCAATTAGTCATGATCAAGACAAGGGAGACAAATAGGTGGTTCAGATCATATATGGGTGGATCAAAACTGGTTAAATAAAATTGGATAAAACATCTTACTTGCTTATATTATTCACGGTTTTAAGAATAGTCAAGTGAACACAAGCTAAAAACTAAAATAAGCTTAGGGTCAGAACAATAACATATGAAATATGGTCCAAAATTTCAATCCTTATAATGATTTCAGTTGAAAAGAAAGGGAAGATCACCTTTATAGTGTATTTATAGATATGTGATTATTAAGTAATGGAATACCTTTGAGCATAAGCTTATAGAAGATAAGTCTATTTTTTTTCTTCCTTTAAAATCATTAAATCTGTCAACACATTAAGATACTTTGGTTAGTGCAATACCCCAGTGACAGACAACATTACAATATAAACACATATATATAAACATAGATACAAAAATCTATAAATAATGTCAGTCTTTTAGTGAAATTCAAAATGGTTATCATTAGATTGGTAGGTTGTTGATTGCAAATACAATTCTCTTTTTCATCGTACCAGGAAATTCCTTAAAGAAAGATACACCTCAAAAGCATGATTTTTTGGCGAATGTAAGAATAAATAAGTAAATGAATCCCTAGTTTACTATGTTGTAATTTGAAAGTGTAAGAAAGTATACAACTGTATTTATAATAGGGCAAGTTCCTTGAACATAAACCATGTCATTAAATTCATGTCATCTATATATATTTGATTTATATAATTTGAAAAAATTGGTAATATTAATAGGTATTGAAATAGTATTTTTCTTATTGGAATGAGGTCAAAAGCTTCTAGTTTCACTCCACCTAGCCTCAGTTGGAAATCACATATCCATCAATTAAAAAAAGCTAGACTCAAACTATCTGAAAAACACAAATCTATCTATTAAAAAGAAACAGACTCAAATCAAGCTGAAAACAAAAATCCATCAATTAAAAAGAAACTAGACTCAAAGCAAACTGAAAAACACAGATCCATCAAATTCAAAAGAAATTAGACTGCAATCAAGATGAAAAACACATATCCATCAATTAAAAAGAAACTAGATTCAAATTAACCTGAAAAATATAGATCCATCAACTAAAAACAAACAAGACTCAAATCAAGCTGAAAAAATACAAATCCATCAATTTAAAATAATCTAGATCCAAATCAAGCCGGAAAAAAAGTTGATCAACTTAAATGAAACTAGATTCAAATCAAGCTAAAAAATACAGATCCAACATTAAAAAAGAAATTAGACTCAAATCAAACTAAAAAAAATACACATCCATCAATAAAAAAGACACTAGACTCAAATCAAGTGGAAAAGCACAAATCCATCAATTAAAAATAAACTAAACTCAAATCAAGCTGAAAATACATAGATCCCTCAATCGAAAAGAAATTAGACTGAATTCAAGAGAAAAAACATAGATCTATTAATTAAAAAGAAACTAGACTCAAATCAAACTGAAAGTACATAGATCCATCAATTTTTAAAAAACTAGACTAAATCAAGCTGAAAAACACAAATCCATCAATTAAAAAGAAACTAGACTCAAATCTAGCTCCAAAACACATACCCATCAATTAAAACGAAACTAGACTCAAATAAGGCTGAAAACTCAAATCCACAAATTCAAAGAAACAAGAGTCAAATCTAGCTGGAAAACCCAGATCAATCAATTAAAAAGACACTAGACTCAAATCAAGCTGAAAAAACCCCAGATCCAGCAATTCAAAAGAAATTAGACTGGAATCAATCTGAAAAAATACAGATCCATTAATAAAAGAGAAACTAGACTCAAATCAATCAGAAAAACACATATCTATAAATTAAAAAGAAACTAGACTTAGATTAAAAAAAGAGAGTAATAAAAACACTTACATAGAGCTAACCGACATGGACCCAAGAGGACAACCCTCTATAGACTCATACGAATACCCAACAATCTGATCCACTCAACTAAACTTCTAGATCGGAAAAAAGAAATGGATAGATAGACCTTTTAACTAGGGTTACAAATACGAAAATAAGTTATGAAGAGAAGAACACAAATCTTACTACTAGAATCTAAGAAACAATGATGTACATCTAAGAGGGCCATGAGTGTTGATTACTCAAAGTAGAACTTGAACCAGACTGTTATTGCAGAACCTCATCGCCATCAACTTATTCAGTAGAGAGAGGAAATTGAGAAGTGAAATATTGAACCCCTATTAGAAACCCTAGTAATATAGTAATCCATAGAGTACTACGTATTCTTTTTTGGATCGGGCCATTTTATCCTGGCCTTTCGTTTGTGTGTGTTTTTCATTCTTTATGTCTCTGCTTTTTTGGGCTTGTTAGAGCCCGAACAAATATTTATGTCTTGATTTTTAGTAAAACGAGTATGTTGTCCAACTCTATTAAAAAAATATTGTGGAATCAATACATTTTCCTAACTAGCCTTAAACATAGAAAATAGTAAAATAGTAAATATATTTCTTTAATGTAGTTCTAGATCATATTTTTTCAATATGGTATCTAGTCTACATGTTTATTTCACTTTATTTAACGAACTTTTTTATAAGAAAATTTGTAGACATAAAAATTGTCAACACCAAACTATAAAAAATTATTTAGTACCCAAGATATTAATTAATTTCTGAAATTCACCTATCACATTTAAAGTGTTAAATTATTTTGTTATAGTGAAAATAATTTACTACCACAATATTTTACTTTGATCAACCAAGAAAGATGAAGTGTAGACTAACTAGTGTAGAATATTCCACTTCAAAATGTTATTAAGAGCTCGTTGTAATTGGCCAATTATATATTAACAACAACGAACGACCAATACAAATTAATAAATAAAAAGTTAGGTGTTCTATTTTGGGAAAAATATTTTTAGTGTTAGAAAAATAATAAGGATAAATTAGTAAAAGACATGTTCAAAAAATTGAATTAAATGCTAATATTTTAATTTACTTGGAATACAAACGCCACAAAATTAAATGTTACCAAACTCTTTGTTTTCCTTCATTTATCAACAATTTATAGCCTTTTAAACATTTCCAAACTTTTTCTTTTCCTTCATTTATGAATTAAATTTGGTAATCAATTTATATAAAATTGTGCTCATTAAGCAATCTTATATAAATGGACATCAAGAATATGTTGAAATGTCACGTCCCGAACCTACACCCCGAACGTGGCCGGCACCTAAGAACCATTGTTGGTCCCAAAGAGAACTCTCATGTTGACTAAATAGGAAAACTAACTGAAGCATACAGAAGCATCAAACTGAAAGAAACATTTTACAAAAAAATACTGAATTTCAAATTCTCTAAATATACTGAGTATGAAACATAAGTTCTAAATAAAAACATACGAAACTGAAATTAACGACTCTCCAAAATTTTCTATCTATTAAGCCTCTACTGTATAAAGATGAGTGTCGGGACAAGACATACGACACCTCAAAAGCGACTACTAACAACTCATTGAAATTGGAGTTTTCCGTAAGCAAGGAGGTCTCACTCAAAAGTTGATGAATGGATGGAGTGATTTCCATGAAACTCCTGTTGAGGATCCTAAGTACTTGAATATGCATCATAAAAAGATGCAGAACGAATGACATCAGTACATTGAATGTACAAGTATGTAATATAAACGTATAACAAATAATAGAACTGAAAGTCCGAAGGTAACTCAACTAAAATATAGTATGAATCATGATGAAAAATAAATGAAGCTCTTACTATAAGGATGCAATAACAGCAAATACTGAACTAAAATATATAAATAAAAGTATATTGTACTTTACTTTACTTGGGAATTAATCTAACAGTGTCTAGCCCATGCTGTCAGAACTGTCCTATACCTTGTCAGGTTATAGAACAAACACAACTAATGGATCCACTATAAAGGTCTTCTCAAAGGAAATGCGGAGTCACTCGAAAGTTGGTGCGATCCTAACCCACGATGGCTACGTGGTTTATGGGGAAAGTGAGTTGTCTAAACTCTTCCCCAAATTGATGCTCAATACTACTCCCGAAGTATATAACTCAATGCTCAAGTAAAAATACCCTATCTACGTTGAGATAAGTTCTCAAAAAGGCCTCTTTAAGTGGTACCTACTATGTACTCAATCTATCTGAACTCTTTATACTTTTCTAAAATAGTGCTCTCTTTTTTATGAAAAATGATACATTCAGAACCATTAAAGTTCCCTTAAAAACTTGAAATAACCTGTATTTAGGCTGAAATCATGAAAATTACATCTTAAATCATATTGTGATCTGATCATTAATGACTCCGAAAGTCATACTACATAAACATTGATGACATATTTAGATGTCATACTGCTTAAACATTGATGGCATACTCTACTATCATACTAATCATGAATCATAGTTCTTTTCTCAATGTGAAAATAGTACTTTTGGAACCATTTGTGTTTCCTTAAACTCTTCTCAAAAGATACTTTAAAATACTCTTGAACTCACTTTAAAATTCAAAAATCAATGCATGGAAATAAATGCACAAAGGCTTTCAACAAAATATCATCAACTAGGATTCATGAGAAATAAAAGCATGAGCAAAAACCAAATAATCTCAATACATAAAATAACATAATCTCCTAATTTAGAAATCAACACCCGAAATAAGAATACAATTCCAATTTAGAATTTCATGGATCTTTAAATAGAATAATGGATTTAATGCTTACTAGCTGAATTTAGATGTAGGGAGTGATGATTAAATAGTCCAACACTATAAAAGGCCTTACATACCAAGAAGAACAAAATTCTTGAAAAAGTTTGGAGAAGAACTTGATGGGAAGCCTTGAAACCCTGGATTTCTTCTTCCCTGCAGTTTTCTTTTTGTATTGGGGAGTTGAGAGCGTAGACTTAAAAGAAAATTTAGTACTTGGTGGAATACACTCCCCTAACTAAAGTTTCACGCCTCGAGCCTACACCCTGGGTGAGACTGGCACTCGAAGTTCATTGTTGGCCTCAAGCAAAACCTTGGCCAGACTTACTAACTCAGCGGAAGACTCTAAGCATTTTTAAAATGATCAAATGAACTTACTCAAATAGCTTAGAAAAATAACGTAGAATGTTTAAAAGTCAACATTCAACTTGGCCAAAATGGCAACTCAAGTCTTAACATATGAAATGATAATGTAATGACATATGACTGCTAACTGTCTATGAAGCCTCTAAAACAACTGAGATGGATGTCGGGACAAGACCACGACATCCTAAAGAAATATATAATACTGAAAGCAAATAAAATGAGTCCTCCAAAATGAAAAGAGGCTCACCAAAAGACTTTGAGTGCTCAATTGGATCAACGAGGCGCTGGATGCTGATCCTGGTTACCTACGTCTGCATCATAATAAGATGCAGTCCAACTGGCATCAGTACATTGAATGTAAGAGTATGCGAGTTGGAATGCTAAAACAAGATATAGGGTTGAAAGGAATCTGAAGAAACACTTACCTTGGCTCTTCTCAACTACTGAATAACTTAACTCAAATATAAAGCAATAAAGCACATGCAATATATAAAGCTTATAAAATAGTTGAAAACCTCTTAGTTCGTTAAAGAAAATGCAATAACAAACTCAACTTTACTCATATAATAAAATAATATAATTTCTATGGGAGTTTCTCTAACTGACAACCACCACTATGAGCCTAAGTGATGGTTCAACGTTTTACCTCACGCTGCCGAGGACCTTCATATACCTTTCCGGGGGTATAGAACGTAAGTTACTAAGTAGCTCCACTAGTCTATGCTAAATAGCGCTAAAGGAATCATCTAAAAAGTATGACCGTTTTCTACCCATGATAGCTACATGGTTTATGGAGGCTTGAGATAATATGAACTTGCATCCCCATATCGGTGCTCAATACTACTCCCAAAATCTACTTAGCTCATATGTTTTAAAACAACTTCTTTCTTTGGTTTGGGATAATTACTCAAAACATAGCTTAAAAGCTCTCTTAGAATCTATGTTCCCTTTCTTTCTCAAAATATGAAAACAATTTCAAAATTCTTGGGAATACTTAGTTCCCATATACTTCTTTGAAGAAATGAACTTCAAATCTTTACTCTTTGCTTAACTTGAAACTTAAGTCTTAAAACAAAGTTAAAACATTTGTTAAAGACTTTTGTAAACTTTTAAAACTTTGCTTTGACTTGCTTCTTAACTTCTAAACTTGACTTTTAACTTCTCTTGACTTAGATCCTAACTTTTCTTGAATTGGATTATGGATTCAAGGTTCATGATCTAATGTTTATGGATGATTTCAAGATTTTTAGATGAACCTTAGAGTGTTGGAATCAACTAGAAAACATAGGTACACTGCTAAGGAACAAGAACTAAAAGGTGGGGAACGAATGGGGAGAACTAGCGTCCCAGGCGCTCTGTGAGGCGCAGGGCGCCAACCCTCAATATTCAGAGATCAGTCTGGGGCGCTCTTGCTGGCGCGGCTCCTCAAAGTTGAAGATTCAGTGCCCCTTTTGGGGCGCGCTGGCTGGAGCGACGCCCCACCCCTATCCCCAGGTGTTTGACGACTTTTCTTCTCCATTTTTCATCTCTAAACCCTCTAAACTTCAATTGTTCCTTCCCCAAACAATTAGAATCATTTGTACCCTCAATATACATCGTATTCTACTCGAAAAACACAACTAACAACATGAATCAATCTCAAGAAAACTCCAACAACACAACCCATAAGAATTCAAACGAATTACATCCAGAACTCAAGGATTTACTTTCAAATCCAATAACTTCACTGAAATTGAATAATGATTGGCGCATGGGTGAACTAACCAATGCTATGTGACCTCACATACCTTGTATGGATCACTCCCGATGAAATCGACAAGCTAAATTCGATGATCTTGACATTCGGACACTTAGCAACAAACTCTACAATGCTCTTCTTCATACTATTCCACCAATAGATTTCTATCAAGTCATGGTACATCTTTGTGGAACTCGGATGGATAGAATATCTGGAGCTATGAGCTTCCTCCATGATCCTCTCTTGTAGTTCATCCACCATTGGTACGGATAACCTACCTTGATACCTCTATACACCATCTCCCCCTTGTGCAAAAGCTAATATTTTTTTGCTTATGAACATTTGCCTTCAATTCAAGCAAAATGAGGTCTTGGTCTTGATTGCCTTTTATTTCTGACACTAATAATGATTCAGCCCCATTCATCACCACTATCCCTCCTTATGTGGAATCCCTAAGTCTACCAAGGACCGTCCTATACCTTTCCAAGGGTATAGAACCTAAATTATTAAGTGGATCCACTAGTCTATGCTAAAAAGCACTAAAGGAATCATCTAGAAAGTATGACCCTTTTCTACCCGTGATGGCTACATGGTTTATGGGGGCTTGAGTTAATATGAACTCGCATCCCCATATCGGTGCTCAATAATACTCCCAAAATATACTTATGTCATATGTTTTAAAACAACATCTTTCTTTGGTTTGAGATAATTACTCAAAACTTAGCTTGAAAGCTCTCTTGGAATCGATGTTCCCTTTCTTTCTCAAAATGTGAAAACAGTTTCAAACTTCTTGGGAATACTTAGTTCCCATATACTTCTTTGAAGAAATAAACTTCAAATCTTTACTCTTTTCTTAACTTGAAACGTAAGTCTTAAGACAAAGTTAAAACGTTTGTTAAAAACTTTTGTAAACTTTAAAAACTTCGTTTTGACTTGCTTCTTAACTTCTAAACTTGACTCTTAACTTCTCCTGACTTTGATCCTAACTTTCCTTGAATTAGATTATGGATTCAAGGTTCATGATCTAATGTTTATGGATGATTTCATGATTTTTAGATGTACCTTAGAGTGTTGGAATCAACTAGGAAACATAGGTACATTGCTAAGGAACAAGAACTAAAAGGTGGGAACGAATGGGGAGAACTGACATCCCTCGCGCTCTGTGAGGCGCGTGGCGCCAGCCCTCAATATTCAGAGACCATTCTGGGGCGTGCTGGCTGGCGCGGGGCCCCAAGGGTGAAGATTCAGAGCAGCTTTTGGGGCATGCTGGCTGGCGCGACGCCCCACCCCTATCCCCAGGTGTTTGACGACTTTTCTTCTCTGATTTTCATCTCTAAACCCTCTAAACTTCAATTGTTCCTTCCCCAAACACTTAGAATCATTTGTACCCTCAATATACATCAGTTTCTACTCGAAAAACACAACTAACAACATGAATCAATCTCAAGAAAACTCCAACAACACAACTCACAAGAATTCAAACAACTTTCATCAAGAACTCTAGGATTTACTTTCAAATCTAATACCTTCGCTGAAATTGAATCATGATTGGCGCGTGGGTGAACTAACCCAATGCTTTGTGTTCTCACATACCTTGTAGGGATCACCCCCGATGAAATCCACAAGCTAAATTCGACGATCTTGACGAATCTTGCTTCCTCTTCTCTTTTCTCCTCTTCTTTCCTCTTCTCTAAAACCCTAACACTTTTTCCAAAAGCGTAAAACTGACAAAGTTCAGTTTAGACCCTTAATTAATTCACTAAAACGAATTTAATTAATTGGATAAGGAAATGACTGAAATACCATTCAAAAATCCGGATTGGACATTTCGTTATTTGAACAGCCCAACTTCCAATGGTTACAACTCACTCATACAAACTCGGAATCGCGCAAACTCGGTGGCATTGGAAAGATAATTCCAAGAGATTTCCTACCATATCTGGTAGTTCTCCTAACTCACCCTGAGCTAGAATTTATGGTCGTTAGAAATTGACCAAAAACTACCCTTTTCCTAACTTCAGTAAATTTTCCAGATTTTAATTCTTTTCAGAAATGACTATTTCCAACTATTGGCTTCTTCCTATTTATTTCAAATTGCGAGATGTTATATAAAGTTAAAACATCATGGCTTGGTATTTGGCAAAGTGGAAAAAAATAAAATAATCCCCACTTGAAAAACTATTGAAAATCTTCCATGGGGTCATCTACGGTTCGTGGATTGAACTACGGACCCTATATCCCATTAGTGGAATTCATATAAAAGTTTTAAGGCAAAAATGTTCTTTATACGGGACCAAACTACAACTTGTAGATGGGTCTGTAGGAATAGGACCCCAAAATTTGACTCTCTAGAGTTTTCAACGAGTTGACAGTACGGGTGGTAGTTCAATCAATGACCTTTAGAAGGGTTTCATAGTTTATTGACTCAGAAAACTCTGTTGTGGTTAATAGTTGTTCGCTTCACCAATTAAATCGGAAATATTAATAATGTGTACATTACTATATGTTACAATTGTATAGCATCTTTAGGATATATAATTTGATATTCAATATTTCATTCTACATTAATTTGAACCACATATTATTACTAAATCTACCTCGAAGATCAAGATAAATCGTAATGGCAAGCGAATAAGACTTAGAAACAATACGTGCATGTTGTAAGGTTGAAGCAATCTGCAAAAAAAGTAAGTGATTTAAGTTTTAGTCATTTGAAGACGCCTAATAAAATCATACGGAAATGCTAATGGTGAGAGTGTTTGTTGGAAACTAATATTCATTGACGAAGTGGTAATACTATCTTAATCTTGTATGATATTTATTACTTGCTACACCACCTCCTTCAGTGACTCTATTAATTGTTTTCACGACCCAAAATTGGACGTGATTGCACTTGTCTTTTCCCACCAAGACTATTAAGCCTCAACCCAACGAAAATGAAAGAAATGCGGAAAACAGTAAAGCAAGAACAAGACAAAGGCGGAAACTTATGCATTCTAAACAATACCCCAAAACCTGGTTGTCATGTGTACAAACCACTAAAGTAAATACATAATTTAAAAGATAAATACAATCCCAGTCTTTGATTCTCTAGTAGAACAAAGCCTAAAGAAAAGGAAAAGAGGGTCCACCTGGATGACAAACAGTTACCTCTCAGATCCTTGAACGAGCCTAGACTGTAAGGAGAGGAAGAAGATCACATGGGTCTAAGCTCGGAACCTACACAAGATTACAAGTAAGGGGTGAGCACCAACAACACGGTACACAACAATAAACCTACTAAACAAAGCAGCTAGCTAGAAATCGAATACCCCTTAACCTCCAACAGAACCTCCTCAAATTACAACCTTCGTAGAAATCAGCCCAACCTAGCAATTGTACAGTACATGCCTCACAAGGCCCAATACAGACAGTTCAACCTTCACAATTCAACATATTCAACATTCAAACAATTCAAATAAGTCAATCTCAATATCAAGTAGTTCGGTCACATACAACAAGTAAATCAATCTCAAGTAGCAAGCAAGTAACACATAAGCATCAAATGCATCAAGTTACAATAATCAATGTCTTGACGAAACCATTTCCCATTGGCACAATATCACTAGCAGGATCGATTTCCCATCAACTTTAAATCAAATCACTAGCGAAAACCATTTCCTATCCGCTTTACATCACTAGCCGGAACCATTTCCCATCGGCTTTATCTCAAATCATTAGTCAGAACCATTTCCCATCACCTTTAAATTACAAGCCAAAACCATTTCCTATCATCTTTATAAATATTTGTCGATAGTGACTGAGGCATCCCAACACTTGCCGCTAAAGATATCGGCATCATGACACTCACCGGCAAAGACCTCGACATCATAACACTCGTCGGAAAAGACCTTGGAATCTTAAATCATTACATGTCTCATCACGGTGTTCACAATCAATGCACACAAGAAATATCACACCACATAGAAGAGGCAACAAATCATAAAATTCAAGTCCACAATCATGCTTTCAAGCATTTCATCAATTAATCAACAAGGGTCACAATAAACCAATTTACATCATCATGTTCATCACCTCTTCCCCCATTACTCCTAACACACAATTAATGAAGGAAGTACACAAATTCTACTACAATACAAGGTTTAGGAATTCACTTGCCTTCAATCATTCAAAAATCACTCCAAGAGTCGATTCTTCCCCTTCTGAATCACTTCAAAAGGCACACAATATATAATAATCAAGTATTTATAGTCACTCACGGAAATAACACTTTCCACATGATATATATAGAGAGAAATGGGTGAAACAACTCAAAACCTAATTTCAAAATGAAGGTTTGAAACTGAAAAATAATATTTGAAAAAGAGGTTGAAGGCTTTAGGAACTCATTAGTGAAAATCATTTTGAAAAAAGGGATCAAAATCACCATTTTATTAAGTCCTTGGGTTCTTGAAGATAACTCGAAATTCCAAATTTCAAAAGCTTGATTTGAACACATAAATCCATAGATAATGATGGGTAATTGAAGATTTAGATATATGAATCGTTACCCAAAAGATTTTCCTAAAATATGTGGTCCAAATCGCCACCACAAAGCTCCTAAAGATCAAATATGGTGAAATGGGGGTTGAACCTCAATTTTAAGAAAACATTTTGCCTAGGTCTCAATTTCTCATCATGATCGCAACTGAAACGACCCCAAAAAAAAAAAAAAAAAAAAAAAAAAAA
>JAJOOS010013881.1:0-15125 GCA_029582725.1 Solanum chiquidenum
TGCGCTTCCGGTTAAATTTAAATTATCTACAATATAGTAGATGTCGATGGGCTAATACACTATGTATGTTGTTGTTGATGTTTTGAATCTCCTGGCTGAAAATCCTAGCTCTGCCGCTAGACATCGAGGGAGAGTGAATTGCATAATTGGCTAATTTCGTTGTGTGATAAGGAAATTCTGAGTTTTTGATTGATATAATTTCTGAACAATAAAGTTGAATACTGATAGAAAATTTTGAGTTTCCAGCAATATGGAACATAAAGTTGGGATTGAAATTATTGCGTGCAATACTCTGCTTTTCTCAGATTTGCAACTCATTCGTCTGATGATTTTGCTTTACAAGCTTATGAATTTTGTATTATTTTTGCGGACTTGTTTATTTTTGTCTTTTTCTTCCATTGATGACTTCTATATTTACTTGAGCAATCACATGGAAAGATTTAGCAAAATATCTTCTAAGACTCTTAAGTTATACGATTTTAGTATTGGTTTAGTAATTAAAAATTTTACAGGCTCCTTTTGTTTGTTAGGTATTTTTCTGCATTTAAGTCAATTATCTAAGTCAATTGACTGCATTTAAGTCAATAGTGCATAACTAGATAACACACTTGAGTACTGTTTGTTGTCGAAGAAAACTGGTATTTCTTTTTTCTGGGTTTCAGATTTTAGTTGGATAGTCTAGTGCAAAATGAGTTCTCCTCTTTTCATGTTTAGTTTTCTGGAATTGAAAACGTTTCGACAGTTTAAAAAAGTAATGTTGGCTATTGTGCTTTGCATAGGGTCGTTAGAGTGACAGTCATAAACAAGATAAAAAGGTCATTGTTGGTCCTGATGTTGATAATCTTGGAAGTGTGTTGATGTCACCAAGACTAGCTTTTGTTTATTCTCCTTTGAATCTTGTATCTAGATTTGGCATGTAGTTATTGAATGTTTTCACAGAGAGAACTGGACCTCCTTTTTATTGTTTTAGATGGTCTAAATTTTGGACATGATTTGAGGGTTAACTGGTGGACAATCATGCAATACATGAAACTGACTATAATCTTGTGAGGGACTGAGAATTTACACCAATAGATAGAGAGAAGAAATATTTGTGACAAATGGTAACAGCGACAACATAGCAGTGCCAAGAAAAAATGATTGTCACCAATGGATCAGGCGGACAATCAGTTAGGCAGCAGATCTTCTCCTATCTACTTAAAGTAAATATACATTTTACAAACAGGAAATTCTGGTAGCGTACATATTTTTAGCTGTGCTCAATATGATCAATGTGAATGATCACCGGAAGAATGTGCTGGATGGTTTGACTTAGGTTGATGTTTAAGAGTTTTATGATGACATGATTGAGAAGTCTCAATTTTAACCTATACATTGCTTTTTGATTAAAATCAATTTGAAGTTCAGTTACATTGAAGTATTTGGTGGAATGCATTACTTTTATTCTGTTTTGGTTATAGCAGAAATAGTTTTATCATGAATGTATAGAAGTTCAGGGGAAGGGTTTTGTAGTTGAGGAACTTCTTAGCTACGTCGACCCACTTTTCTTTCTGTCTTCTGATTCATATGTTCTTTTACTGCAGATTTCTATGATGAAAACAGCGTCTAAGCTTGCATTGAAGGAACTAAAACGGTGGATGAAGCCGGAAAAAGTAATTTTTTATACCTATTTATAGATATACTATCTTGCTTATTAATTAATAGAAGTCCACTGATGCTAACATATGGAAATTACAGGTCAAAACTTCATTAACCTCGTTTCCTTCATCAGCTGAAATAGTTCCAGAACCCCTCGGTGTTGTATTGGTCATATCAGCATGGAACTATCCGTTCTGTATGTGAAAAACTGTCTATTTATCTCCTTCATAAGTGCATGCGATTATTTTTCCTCTTATCTTCTCCTTTCAATATATCTTTAAGCAAGTTTCAACTTAGAAACCAGACTAATCACTTCCCTCTGCAGAAAATTCTGTTGTGTTATAAACTTTTATTATCAAGGGTTGTGGTGACTCTTAAAACTAACTAAACATTATACGGAAGGATAATGTCAATAACTGTGAATGTTAGGATGAATCTTCTTGCTTTTTGTTTTTGCAACATTAGATCGGTGCGACTCACAATGCAGAGAGAAACATACCCCACTCATTTACACTGATTGTCTGTGTTTGAACTGTCTGTCAATGAAGACTAGGTCATATTTAGTGTAAAAGTTTCACTCTGGTCAAACTATTTTCTGCTTTTCTAGAATAAAAGGCCAAAAACTAAGTAGATTACCATAATGCTTTATCCTTTTCTGATGCAAGCAAGATTTCCAAGGTGCCTTTGTCCTTGTTGATAGCGAGTTTTCCATTATCCTTTATCAGTAATTTACTAGTAATGTCTGATTGTTTTATGATATTTAGTTGAAAAGTTACAATGCAGATTAATTAATCAGTCTTCCCTCCCCCTTCATTCTATTCCAGTGTTGTCCCTTGATCCAGTGATCGGAGCTATTGCTGCTGGTAATGCTGTAGTTCTGAAACCATCAGAAATAGCCCCAGCTACATCTTCAGTGCTTGCAAAGCTTTTAGGGCAGTATATGGATGTGTCTGCTATTAGAGTTGTAGAAGGCGCAGTACCCGAGACAACTGCATTACTAGAGCAAAAATGGGACAAGATATTTTATACAGGTTTGAAAAACTTCCATCACTGTCCGACTTTATCTCCATGTCATTTATATAATAAAATATCTGGGATGATTATTTAAAGATGGGCAATGGCCCAAATCTGCAATTATCTCTGGTGCAACATAATTTCTTTTTATCTTTTAGGCTTCGAAGACAACTGAACTGGTTGGTTAACAATGTGGTAGTTTTCCTTACAGTTCAATGAGCGGTGGTGATGTTTTTTGCTTTCAAGTCTTTTATTATCTAAATAAGACAGGTGATGTCCTGGATTAGCAATATCTTGGGTTGACCTCAAAATACATTGGTTCATGGGTATACCATTTTAATTATTGAAGGTGCTAAAAGGGGATGGGGTACTTATAAAGAAGTTGTCTCAACATACCTGTGATCGGAATTAACGCAGACTTATCTAAGAACAGAATGCTGTAAGCAAACAATTGATTAAAGCAATGACAACTCGTTTAGATTGAAATTTAGTTGTTATTGTTACACTTACATTAGATTTGGGTGTGCCAACTTGTATGTCAGTATGGGGATTAAGTATGAGATTTAGAGAACCTCAAGTTTAAAAGAACTGTAATATGTCTTAAAAGACAAATTAGTTATTATTTCCATGGAATGAACCCATATTATGCAAAATGGATTTAAAGTATTCATATAGTCGACCTCGACTAGTTTGATTTTGAGGCACAGTTGATTGATTGATACTACACTTATTATCTAATCATAGCAGCTTTATGTAGAGAAGGAAGTGTACAGTAGATCAACAATGAATTTTAGAAACTTTGACTACTGTATATTTGAAATCTTATTCAGTGTATATTACTTAATACCATTAGATTCATGATATCATCTTAAATTCTTTTATTACTAAGCTTCTCTAGCAGAGGAGCTATATTTACCATCAAGAAGGGTTACATATCCCTTAATTACATGGTTATTGGTTTATTTTTTAAAATTTATCTTAGCTTTGCTATAAGAGTTTAAACTTCTGTATGCATCCACACATCCCCCTTCTCCCATGGAAAGGGGAAAAGAGACAGCAGAACTAAGTGAAATTGTGTTATTGTTAGATCTCATTACAATGTGATATCTACTTCTCCATTTTTGATATTCTTACTGGAAATTTGATAAAAAAGAAGAGCATTGAAATTGAGATGGACATTGATCTGTCAGCCCACCCTTGTATGTGCATGTGGGCTTCCGTGCAATAATAAGTGTGATAGACTTAAGTACTACTTGTGATTAGTTTGGATTGCAAGGTTCACAGGCATTAGTAATATTGTGATAAAGATACTAACTTTGCCAAGTTTTGTTTGCAAGACGTATTTGAAGTTGATCTGTTCCTTGTGATGATAACTAACGGGTTATATGTTGATCAAACAAATACGTAGGAAATGGAAAAGTTGGACGGATTGTGTTGGCTGCTGCTGCAAAGCACTTGACACCTGTGGTTTTGGAGCTAGGCGGTAAATCTCCAGTTGTTGTGGATTCAAACATCGATTACAAGGTAATATTTCTTATTTGCTCAGTCTCTGAGTTGTTAGAACATATAATGCCAAAATTCATAATAATACGCTTTCTCAATTTTTCAATTTATCAAATTGTTTTTTGCTTTAAGATTGCAGTAAGGCGTATTATTGCTGGCAAGTGGGGCTGCAACAATGGACAAGCATGCATCTCTCCTGATTATATAATTACTACCAAAGAAAATGTGCCAAAATTGGTGCGTTTTGTGAGACCAAGCAGCATTTGTGTGTGACATTATGCAAAATTATTTACTCATTGTTTCTTATTTTCTCTCTCTTCTGATTCCTTTTCGCCAGCTAGATACTATGAAACAGGAATTGGAGAAATTCTATGGAAAGGATCCGCTAAAATCAGGAGATCTATCTCGCATTGTAAATGCTAACCACTTTCAACGACTATCAAAGTTATTGGATGATAGTAAGGTTGTTGATAAGGTAGTCCATGGAGGTCAGAGAGATGAAAATAATTTGTGAGTCGACCTCACTCTTTCTCCACTAACCTATTAATTATAAAGATATCTGCTTATGACATGAAAAATGTTATTATTCATCTTCTTTTCCTCATCTCAGAAAGATCTCTCCTACAATTCTTCTGGATGTCCCAGAAGATTCTTTAATCATGAAGGAGGAAATATTTGGTCCTCTACTTCCTATTATCACGGTAAGACCTACTCTGCCTGTATAAGGTGACTTGTCTTTTGTACATCCCCTTTTTGGTAACAAGAAGTTCGCTGATAACAATGGTCACACAGTTATGAATTATGACCTAATGAATTAGATTCGTCTACAAGATGGTCATATGTCCAGAACAATTTATTCAATTTTATGTATTTTCGGTATTGAATTTCATCAGCAACAAAACTGCTTCAATAACTATGAAAATCTATTGCTCTTACTTTTAACCAGCCCAAATGAGGATAATCTCTTTTGGCAGTTCAATCCTCATGGAAATTATTATGCCATTTCTGCCCATATACTACAAAATACATCATTTAAGTTTTAAACAATAGGTCATTTGTGAAAGTTTAAGATAATTTTTAGCAGCATCGTAAACGTCAAGTCTAGAATGACCAACTTCCAACTTTTGAGATTGAATAAAGCTCAAGCAGGAGATCTGCAGAAAATTCCGTTTATAGTCTGTTGACAGTACTATTTGGCTTGGTGAAATTCTCGGCTTGAGTAAGTCTTGCTTTTCTTTTGTGAAGGTCAATAAAGTGGAGGACTCTATACAATTCATTAATGCCAGAGAAAAGCCACTTGCAGCATATCTGTTCACAAGCAACAAGAAACTGGAGGAGGAGTTCGTCATGAATATATCTGCAGGGGGTCTGCTTATCAATGACACCACTTTACAAGTAATTCTATCTTTGCCTACTAGCCAAAATTTCTATTTCACTTGTGCTAACATGACTTAAATTTTTTATTTATCTGCTTACGAGACGTGCTTTGAAATTATCACATTAATATACTGATAAGTCTGCATGCTGATCTCAAGCTTTCTCAGACTTATTATATTTTACCAGCAAATCTGAAATTGTGGATATCTATCTCTCTATAGGGATGGGGAACTTGGGGAAAATTCAAAGTGATAATTGTATAAGATTATTCCTAGTGGAGATGCGATTAGATTTTTTGAAGCTGAAAGTGAAATAGGATACAATGTCTGAAGCATTAAACCTTAAGCAATACTTCAGAGGGAAAGAAACTATTTTCAAAAGAGATTCTTGGGATATAATTACGAATGCCCAGGAGTATCTAAAGTGAATGAGAAATTTTGCATGTTAATTGTGCGTGCTGCTGCTGGATTTCATTGTTTTATCTAACATATATGATGCAATATACTTATCAAATCTAATGATGAACTGTATATTTGTATCATTTAGGTTGCGCTTTCCACTCTTCCATTTGGAGGAGTCGGGGAAAGTGGAATGGGTTCATGTCATGGCAAATTCTCGTTTGATTCTTTTAGCCACAAGAAGGCAGTTCTGCGTCGCAGTTTTGCTGGGGATGTACCTGCAAGATATCCACCTTATACAACTGCCAAGGCGCGTTTTCTCAAAGCCTTGTTAAATGGTGATATAGTCGGGCTCATTCGTGCTTTGATTGGGTGGTAAAAGTTCCATTCAAAATTTGAATCTGGGATTTCTGGTGTGAGCCCACTACTACACTTGTAAGTAGTTGATCACAGTGTTTCTACCCTTGAGGTATAAATTACCTTCACATTTTCAAGTCACTTCTTTTTATAAATTTCACTTTGTTTTTTCTTGTATAAATGTTTAAACATTATCTAATTGTTATTAATAATAGAATTTTACTTGTGGTTTGTCATCTAATGCTTTTCGACCCGCCCATATCCGTCCATTTGCCACTCCTACTTGAGACTTCTGAATAGTTGGTGATTAATGGTTAAAAGTGAACTAGTTCAGTAAATGAAACATACATTTTAACAACCTACATCACTCTCTAATACTCTGTTTTTGCTAGCTTTGGTACATCTAATAAGAAGATAAAATGACCAAATCAGTTCCCTCAACAGCAATCTTGTAAAATCCTGACTATATCAGACCTTTTTTCCTCAGCAATTTCAGTTGGAAATGATACTAAGAAAGTGACAATCAAGTTCCCTCTGTTCCCTTCCTCTTTGGGTTTAGGCATCCCTTGTCCTTCTATAATCTTTTCATAACCAGGACATATAATATCATCGATCGTTAAACTCATCTTCTCTCCACCCAACAAAGGTATGGAAATAGTGCAACCTGTAAGAGCTTTTACCAATGGGATTTCTACTGCCAACTCTACATTGTCGCCGTCTCTCTTGAATAGAGGGTGCTTCTTCTCCGCGATCACAAAGATTACATCTGCAGCTGAAGTGCCTGGCCTCTCATTACCCTTACCTTCAAATGTTATCTTTGTCCCTTTTGTCCATCCTGGCTTCACTTTGATTGTTAGTACTTCCTCTTCTTCTGTTAACCTGTAAGAAAAGAACAGAGCTAGTTAATGTAAAAAATGGAATCAAATAAATGTATTCTATATTTTTTGAAGGGATAGTTGCCAATATATATCATTTACCCATCTAGTTTACCAAATATGACCGAAGTAAGTACACACTGTGTACATATTTTGTAAACTAGATGGCCAAAAGGACTAGGTTGTATTTTTTTATTCTTTTTAATGAGAAGCTTTTATAGTCAAACAAGCCTTATAGCCATACAAATGTTGGCGGAAATAACGTTTACTAGCTACTTTTTTTGCTCTCTATCTTTGAAAGATAGTCATTGTGATTAAGCTTCAAATTCCAGAGGTGAAACTTCATGACAATATCATGGAGATCACGGAGTTACACTTGTGGAATTTGAAACACAATGACAATAGCTGTTTTCTAACTGCAGGCACTGAAAAGTGTCTATTTGTGAATTTCACCTTCGATACTAGTCAAACTATGACAAACAAATTGAAACGGAGAGTAACTAATTTCATTAAAAGTTGATATTATAAAAGAGTAGTAAGTCCTTACCCATTATCTGTCATTGCATCTCTTGTGACTTTCATCTTCTTAACACACCCAAAGCACAACTCATCTAAGGTGCATTCGAGTGTCTCTTCCGTTGGTGGTGGCTTCACCAATCCAGTTGAGCTTGAAAACATTATCGGAGTTGAGCTCTTCCGGCTTGCATTACGCGAAAACGAGGCTGGTAATGTTGTTGAGGGTGCTGGTGCGGGTGCTTCCGCACCACCATTTCTTAGGCTCACGCTCCGTGAAAAGGATTTCGGAGCTGCATGATGACTAGTTAAGTCAACATGACTACTGGCATTACGCGATAATGTGCTCGCTAATGCTGGTCCACCACCACCACCACCACCATTATGGTTGTGATTTTTCACGCTCGTGGCTCGAAAAATTCGAGAAATTGTCCTGGAGAGTCGAGATGGGCTAGTGCTTCTTGAATGGGGAGGACTTGATTTAGGAGAACTTGTGTAGTAGTACTGTTCATTGCTTTGGTGTTTTTTGCTAAGTCCTTCATTGAGCTTATATGTAAATTGTTCATCATCATCTATGTCTTCATCAACACTACTTTTCTTTACACTAACCTGTAAAAAAAAACCTTAATGTTAACAATGCAACGCAATACAATATCAGGGATGAATGCAACATAGACTCGAAATGATTAATTGCAGGTATATATGGAAGATTACTAAACTTTAAACAAAAGTCGATGGTCCTTCGGAAGTAGCCTTTCTTGTGGAATTTCATTGGGTATGTTATTGTTTGTGTGCTGAACTTTAAACAAATATGATGAGAACACACATCAAATTTAAATCATGAATCATTCTTCCCATACATTCATGTATAGAAAAACATTATTTTTTTCATGTAACAATTTAGGATTTTTCAAACATTTGCAAAAATCAAATTATTGTTGTTTAATTAATACTCATTATCTCTCTTGCTTTCACACATGTCTAATTTATGTTTCTACCAAATGATTAGAACCATCATTTTCCAATTCTTAAGCCAAAATATAAAATAAAAATTCCTTGCTATCTTTAATAAAAAAAAACTTTGAGAAATTAACATATACATTGTTTAAAGTTGAAAAAAAATGGTATATATATTTACCTTGTGATGATTATCTTGGAGGATATTGGATTTAGGCTTATGAGGTGTTTTCTTAGGAGATAAAATGGAGACAAAAGATTTGCAAACTTTACAAACACTTCCAAATCCAAAACTGCCGCAAAACTCATGAGATGTGGCCCGTGAATGATCTGCCATGGAAGAAAGTAATTGAAGAAAAAATTACACAGAGAAAGATAGAGAGAGAAAGTATGATTAATTAATAATTAGTTGCAAGTCTAATTTTAGAATGGATGGTTGGTCAAAAATATACTAGCGTTTTAATAGCTAAGATTAGTTGAAGAAAATTAAGTTAACCATACAAGACAATTTGAAATTTATAGGAGTCTTAATTAAAATTCAAAATCAATATGACTTGTGAGGTAGTGGTAGGACTGTTTCATCATTCTTAATCAGAGATTTCAGATTTAAGCCTACATATCGAGAAAATCATGTTAGAAGCGCGATAAAAAAATCATGTTGGGAGCGCGATCCCAATTACTCCTTACACTTTCAAAGTGTCATGCCAACCACTACTGCCGCATACTTATCAATAATTGTTGTCATCGCCGCCCCACAATTATGAATATTTGTAATATATATACTGAATTGACAAGAAAGAAATATGATATTACAATTTACAAATAAATTTAACAAATAATTATTCATGAGGTTATTCATTAATTATGCGCCAGTTATTGGAAAAATTACCGATACTTCACTATCATTATTAGTATTATTATTATTATTATTATTATTATTATTATTATTATCTATACTTTCAAAATATTACACATCTTACCACTAATTAAAAGTTTTCTATCATATATTGAGGAAGATATACTTACATACATGTATTTTTGCTATCAAATACACTAAGATAGGGAGAGAGGCGAGATTCATATGTATCTTAGATATATGCGAATCACACAAGATACATACTAGCTACATGTATATGTATGTATCTAGCGTAATTTGCATGTTTCTGAGATAGATGCAAGAGTGGCGAGCGAGACGGGGAGAGAGGCGAGGGAGGCAAGCGAGACTTGTTATCTATCCCAGCTACATGCGAATCCACTTGGATACAATGTATCTAGAACAAATTATACTTAATTTAGACCCCATGTATCCGGAGTTGCATGTATTTGGACGTATCTAAATGTATTTGGACGCACAAAAATATGGTAAGATATGTAATACTGCAAAGTAGAGTGTATCTAAGTAATTAGATCCTAAACTAGTGAGTTTATGTAAGTTCCCCATAAAAAATTATCCACAAACAAAATTGGCACCAACTCTATAAATACATGACATTTAGATTATTTACTTCGACGAATACAACATCTACAAGTTATACCAAACGGAGTATAAATTGTATAATTATGTCCTAACTTATACTCTTCATTGGGCCTTTGGAATATTATTGTGCCTTGTTGCCTTCAAAATCCCAAAATTTAAAAGCCCATTCCCACTGTCTGTTCAGTTTGATAAAGCCCATGGACTTCAAATGCTGAACCGCTTTTAAACGGGCAATTTTCAAAAACTTACTTTCTTCTGTAATTTCATAACTTGTAAACTGTAAGTGCCAATTTTTCCCTAAAGAACATACATGTATCTGTTTTTATTTTTTTATTTTTTATATATTTACATAAATTGCAAACGTAACTCGATTGGTATGGAGTTGTTTTTGTTAGGGAACATTTACAGTTAATACAAGAGTGAATTTGGATTTAATCGAACTTCAACACAGATACCAGATTGAATTGCTACTCTCATAGTACCCTTTGTTGTTTTCTGAATTAGTTTTTTATGTTTTGCAGAAAATGGAAGTCATGTGTATGAGAATGTAATTAAGGAGTTTGCCCTTTGTGGAAACTACTTAATTAAGCATTGGTTTATAAGATGGACAATGTAATTGGTTCATTGTTATCAGGGTTTGGTGCAATTTTAGGAAAAAAATTTGGTCATCCATTTGATTTTTTAGCTGAAAAATCCTGCAGGTATTTACCTAATCTCTTACTTAATTTTAATTAGCCGCTGTTTACAATAAAAATAATACTGTAGTATATGATTTTATTTGTAAGTATATATTGCTAAATTCAAAATGTGTTAGGTTTTCTTCTAGTCTCAAAATGGATTTGTTAGTATCTTAGCCATAAAAGGTCCCCTAATATGTGACATATTTTAATTTAATCCATGTTTATTTGGTAGTTGCTCTTGACTTTGAAGGAGTTTTGGAATGAATTGAGTGAATTCCAAATTTTATGTGTCAATCTATATATTTCAAGAAGCATTCGAGGGTAGTGTGATCTAGTGATTTATGAAATGGGTTAAGAATTATGTGTACATATTTGTTTTTTCTTCTTTTTAATCAAGGTCTCTGGATTAGCTTGCGCACATCTCGATTAATTTTATGAATCTCTCACAGTCGTCGATTAATTTCATAGGGTACCTGCTACTTATATTGGTAACTCTGTCCACAAAGGCTTTGAACAAATAAGAATAAATATAAGCACCTAGTGATTTTGCCTCCGTTGAAATTTAAATCAGAGCCTTTATAATTCTCAACTCACTCAATTGATTACTAGGCGATACTCTTGTTCGACAGATTGGTTTTTCCCCTTATGAAGAAATAATTTGTGATAATACTATTTTGTTTTTTTCAGCACAGTATGCGGTCCAACATGGGATTTGTCGTGTTACATAGAGAACTTTTGCATTTCTCATTTGCTCAAACTGGCTATGCTCTCAATTCTGTTATACTTTGGTGAGTTTTATCGAGATGTTTCGTTTTATATGACACTTTTTTATTTTCTAGTCTGTTGAAATTAAAGAATCATAATTCTAGATTTAAAACCTGTTTAACTTTAGATGTTCAGTTTTACCTTTAATGAGATGCTTTATACACTACCTCAAAAATAATTTTTAGTGTTAATTAATTAATGACAACAATTTAATTGTAGTTAAATATGTATTTTTAGCGATAATTAAGACTTGTAAATGTCCCTAAAACCTATATCAACATTAGATCCAATGACAATTAACTAATGCCGATAAAAAACTTTAGTGTTCTTTATTAATGTGCATATCTATTGCCGCTAAAAGTTGTTTTTGTTAAAGTGATAGCTACATAAATATCACGCATATTTAATATCAACACTACAAGAAATTAAGTCAACATTTTTCCTTCATTGCAACTGTTTCCGGCGGACTTCTCATCAGAAATCTCATATTTTCGATAGATTTTTTACTGAATAATCTATTCAAAAATATTATTTTCTATTAACACAAGTTCCAACAATACCATTTTTCTATCTTAAATTTCATTTCAAGTCAATTACCATCACGTAATAAAAAAGGTGCAATAACATATGGTCATTCATATTGATATTTTAAAAAATACAATTACATATTGCATTTATGTTTAATTAGTACTCTTAATTTTGTGATTTTTTGCAGTTCTCTTGTTCTTGTATTTGCAATACAAGTTGGGCATATATGGGTGCATTTGTTACATGCTTTATAGATCCACATGGACATGTTTGTATACTTGTTTTTCAGTTTTAGATTGTTGTTGCAATTTTTTATGCTTCAAACAAAAAAAGAAAACAAGTAGAAGACATCAAATTATAAGAGATATTGAAGAAGAAGGTGAATTATATCAAAGAAAAAATGAGTGGAGAAAAAGGTCAAAAAGGGATCAAAGAAAAGAACATTTCAGAAGGTTTTTGAAGGCAAAGAGTCATAAGAAGCATAGACAACACATAAGATAAATGATTTATTTTCTGCTAGGTTTATGTATTTTCTGAAAAAATAAAGTTAATTGTTGTAGATATTTAGGAGAGATTTTAGAAAGTTATATTGTAATATCTTTAATATTTGTTCATTTAAGAAATATCTAAATCAAATATTCTAGCATAATGCTAGTAGAAGATATGAGTAATCTAGATGTATTTAAAATAATTTCTAAGTGTGGCATTAGGTATTCGTAATCAACCAAATTCAAATCATTCAATCCAATTTAATAGCATCTTCTTTTTTTAGCAAAGTTCCTATCCAAAATCGTTGTTCTCCTTTTATAGTTTTCTCTTATTTAGGAGCATACATCGATCAGTTATAGTTCATTTAAATAATCTATCTAATAATAATTTAAGCAAATTTTTTTTTACTTTCACTAATAAAGTCTTTCTCTTTTAAATAACTTGTTTTTTCTTCAGGAAAATATTTTTCTAAATACTTTGATCAACTAAACATGAAAAAAAATAAAAAAACATTCTCCATATCATACGCGCCCTTACAAAAATATTTTCACAGTTTTTTCAAGTATCCATTATATAAATTAGTAATCACTTAAAATATGTCATTTTTTCTTTAAAAAAATTATACACATTTGGAGTCCGGAGCTAAAAGGACAACTTTTTTCCTTCAAAAAGCATAAACAATATATCAATTTTTTTTTAAACCAAAAGGGCAAAATCGCTCCTGAGAGAGCGATATCTTTTGCACATAATTAACTCCGTCTACTCTGTTAATTTTTTTTTATTATAATTGCTGCCCCAACAATGATTTTATCAGAAAAAACTTTTTTTAAAATCAAAATCGCTGCTCCAGTCGCGATTTCTTAAAGAAAAAATTGATTAATTTTTTCAAAAATAATCGGCCTCCCAGGAAATAGCTTCCAAAGGAGCGATTATTTAAAAACATAAAAATAAAGAAAAGGAGAAAACGCTGCCAAAGCAACGATAATTTTAAAAAAAATAAAAAATTAGGGAGATTATTTGTTTTCTGCCCGCTAAAGCTGCCAGTGATTTTTGTTTTTGTTTTTTTCATAAAAAATTTAATCGGAAAATTGCTGCTGGAGCAGCGATTTTAACCAATTATTTTTTAAGAAATCACTACTGGAGTAGCGATTTTAATTTATTTTTTTTTGAAAAAATCTCTGCTCCAGCTGTAATTTTCAGATTAAAAAAGAAAAGCAAAAATCGTTGGCAGAAGAAATACGGGCAGAAAAAAAACATAATCTCCCTAAAAAAAAAAATTAATTATCGCTGCTTTGGCAGCATTTTTTTTTTCTTTTTTTAATAATCGCTGCCAATCCTGGAGGCCGATTTTTTTTTTTGAAAAATTAATTAATTTTTTTTAAGAAATCGCTTTTGGAACAGCGATTTTAGTTTTAAAAGAAAAAACTTTTCCTGACAAAATCGCTGCTCCTGCAGCGATTTTAATCATAAGAAAAATTTAACAGAGTAAACGGAGTTAATTATGTGCAAAGAATATCGCTCTCACAGGAGCGATTTTTCCCTTTCGATTTAAAAAAAAATGATATACCGTTTATGTTTTTTTAAGAAAAAAAGTTATCCTTTTAACTCCGGACTTTATTAACATAGCTCATTAAATCATAAAATCTCATACATGTTTTAATTAATTGATACGTATATATAATTAAAAGAGAAGACAATGGATATTCGTAAACATGCACAAATTATCTTCTAAAATATGAGGTGAAAAATATGTCTAATAAATAGGAGTACATATTATTATGTATTTAATTAGCAACTTATTATAATTCTCCCCTCTTAATGAAATTTACTAGTAAATGTAGTATTCAACATTTATATTTTCTTCATTCACATGGGAACGATTATATTAAAATCAAGCCGTCATTATCGTATACAATGGACCAATTATATCAACTTGTCAACTTTGTTAACGTTATTCTAGTTGGAGAAAACTACAAGTCATTCTAGGATATATCAATGACATATTTTAACGTATTATATATGGAGTAGTATTTTACTACCCCACTAAAATCTCGAAATGCAGGTCGTGTCTGAGGACATAAACATTATTAATAAATTGGTCCAGCTGTGTTACTCCCTCTGTTCCTATTTTATATGATATCGTTTTTAATTCAAGTGTATTTCGAAATTAAGTAAGTTTATTATTTTATTCTTATTTAATATATTTTTTGAAGTCAATATATATTTTTTGTTCTTAAAAAAGATTGACTGATCCCAAATTTATAATTTTATACAGTATTTAATAAATATATACTGTAATAATTAATTGAGTTCTTAAAAAAGATTATTTTTTAAAGTGGTAATTCTAATTTTTTGTTCTAACATAAATATATTTGTGTAGTATTATTGTTTCACCCTTTTATCTTGCAAATCTAATGTGAAGAGGTTTATAGGGATATTCATAACTAAAATATTTTTCTATTAATTGTTGAATTCTTACTCAAAAGAGTTACAAAATCTATACAAATATTAACAACATTTAAAGTAATAAATTATAAGTAAAATGTATGAATTT
>JAJOOS010013882.1:0-10597 GCA_029582725.1 Solanum chiquidenum
TTACTAAACTTCTACATACTTTCCTCTAACTCTGGGCTCTTTCACTACTACTGCTCATGATCTCATAACTCATGTTACCCTTCAGGGTGACAATACTACCCTAGCTCTAAACATACTTCCTCATAAGAATCTCAACTGAAACAAGGCTTAAGGAAAAGAGTACAACTTTCTTTTAGCTCAAATGCACGATTCAAATGATTATGAGGGCATTACTCTGAAACTGAACACTTAACTTACTCTTGGGCTTCTCTCAAGCCCCTCTGGAGTCTCATGACTTCCCCAAAACTCTTGCTAAGAACAACTCATCGACAAATAACTGACTCTGCTTATCAACCACCTCTAGTATGATGGGTAGTCGAAGGAATAGAATAAAACACGAGTTAGAATAAATCTCTACGACAAAGCTCTACTGCACAATTAAGTGTATGAAAGAAGGGAAACTTATCTTAAATGTCTATAGTCCTTCATTTATAGAAGTGGGGCCCTCACAACCATAAACGAGAACCTACTGACACGGCTTCATAGACAACCTAGGACACTTAAACTCTGTGCTCTGATACCAAGTTTGTCAGGACATGAGTCTACACCCTGGACGTGGCCGGCACTCAAGAACCATTACTGGTCTCCAAGCGAACCTTCATCCTGGCTGAAAACAAGCGGAAGACTAACTTTAGCATGTAAAAGCTTAAAAACTGAAATAAAAGTTCATAAAACTTAAATTAAAACTTTAACTCAAATGAAAACTCTGAATAATAAAATTAATTATTCAACTCGCCATAAAATAGGCAACTTAAGTCTTTAAAATATTTAATAAAATAAATGATACAGACTTCTCAACCATACTGACTATCTATGAAGCCTCTAACTGATAAATATAGAAGTTGGGACAAGACCCATTACATCCTAACAACTGATATAACTAAAAGGTAACTGAAATCCTCTGGTAGCAAGGAGGCTCACCATAGCTAACTCGAACTCTCGGATGTATCAACGAATCTCCTGCTGATGATCCTAAATACCTATGTCTGCATCATGAGAAGATTTAGGCAAAATGGCTCAGTACGTGGAATGTACGAGCATGTAAGGGGAATTCTAAAGCATAAACATAAGCTTGACCTTTGATAAAAAGAAAACACAGGCTTGAAAGAAACTGAAGAACTTACCTGGCTCTACTCAACTCAATATAACTGAACTCATTTCAATATAGAGCAGTTTAAAACAAATGCAATATAAAGAAAAAGGAAAATTGTTTAAAACATGATGTTAACTCATAATCATAATATCATAAAAGACATACCATGCTCCCTCTCAAAGTCTACTCGTGCAATGCATGAATGAAGTCACATACCCCTATTCCTACTAAGCAGAACCCCTTGAGCAACATTGCAAATACTATTGTGGGAGTTTCTCTAACCGACAACCACCACTATGAGTCTAAGTGGTGATACAACATTTTACCACACGCTGCCAAGGACCATCCTATACCATACCGGGGGTATAGGAAGCTAACTCACTAAGTGGATCCACTAGCTTAACTTAAGTGATCATTTAAAAAGTATGATCCTTTAATACCCATGATGGCTACAGGGTTTATGGAGACTTGAGTTAATATGAACTCGCATCCCCATATCGGTGCTCAATACTACTCCTAAAAATAAATTATACTTAGCTCATATGTTTTAAAGAAAATAACGTCTTCTGTGATTTGAGATTAGTGCTCAAAACTTAGCTCAAAGGCTATCTTGGAAATCTCAGTTTCATCTCTTTCTTCATTTAGAAAGGGATTTCTCTTTTCTGAAAACTATCCCAAAAGCTCTTTGGAAATCTCAGTTTCTGTTCTTATTTAAATGTGAAAACATTTTCAAACTCCTTTGGGAATACATAGTCCCCATATACTTTTGAAGAAAGAACTTCAACTTTATGCTTTACTGAACTCAAAACTTAAGTCTTAAAACAAAGTTGAAACGTTTGTAAAAGACTTCTTAAAATGTGGTTCATGTCGAACGATGGACATGAACGACTCAATCCAAGGTTTTCAATAACCATAGATAGAACTCAATGCTTGTAACTCAAGAACTTCAATGATACTACTAACTTCAAGAATGCTCAAATCAGAGGGTACATGCGGAATTTTATGAGCATGAACTACTCAACTCTAGGACTCAAAGAGACTTTCTTAGAATGTTCGAAAGAATTCTCAAAACTTAACTGTCAACTCTACCTTGAATTTGAATTATGAATTCTAGGTTATGATCATGTTAGGAATGATTTTAGGTGTTTAGAAGTAGTTTAGAGTAGTTAGAATCGAAAATGAGTGAAGGTGCACTTTAAACAAACTCAAACGGGGCAACCGACGACAATCTGGATGGGGCAGGAGACCCTGGGTCTATGGGAGGCGCGGAGAGCCAGTCCCTAACATTCAGAGGAGGGTTTAGGGCGCTCTGGCTGGCTGTCGCATCGCGCCAGGCCCTAACCCAGAAAACTCGACAAAATTCTTTGCTCGTTTTCTCACCCTAACTCGCCTAAAATCGAACGGTTTCTTCCCCAATGACTTATAATTGATTACTTAACATAAGTACACTCTAATCTACTCAATAAATCCCTTAAAATACTCATTTTTATCTCAAGAAATCATCCAAAACCCAACACAACAAGATTTAGAATGCACTTCAAGAACACCTATCAAAATCTCTAATCTTTCAACTTTTTGAGAATGAAACTTCGTTGAAAATAATATGTTTGGAGTGTGGGTGAAAAAACTCAACACTATGCAAGCTTACATACCTCCTAGGGATTAAACCCATGGCGAAAATCCGCAACAAAACGCAAGACTCTCGACGAACGCTTTGATCCTCTCCTCTTTTCTCTTCTTTTCTCTTCTTGAACTCTCAGCTAAAACCCTAGGCGTATATTAGGATTATAAAGCTGAACCTAATCAGATTAAACCCCTAAACTATTACTAAAAATGAATTAAATCTGATTGGATAAGGAAAAGACCAAAATACCCCTCTAAAATCCGGTTTTGACTTTCCTTATCTAGACAGCCCAACTTCGAATGGAAATATCTCTCTCATACGATATCGAAATTGAGCAAACTCGGTTGCATTGAAAATATAATTCAAAGATCTTCCCTATGGTATCTAGTAGAACACGTAAATCATCCTGAGCTAGGAGTTATAATCGTTTGAATTCGACCCAAAACTTATACTTAAGCATAACCTGCAATATTTCAGATTTTGCTATTTCCAATTTAGTTCTTTTTCGAACTTAAGGTGCTACATCTAGTGAACTTAACACTTAAGAAATTTTAATTCCTCGGTAAAATCCTACTCACAATGAAGGATGGTTCAAGTCTTAGCTCAAAAATATTATGGGGTGTTACAATGAGTTTAGAATAAACTGAACCAAGAAGGTGTCATCCACTTTCATCCCCAAGGTCGAAAGTCTTTTTGCAATGTTAGTCATCTCGATGATATGATTTTGCATATTGCACGACGCATCAAACTTCATGGTTGTGAATTCAGTTGTTAGTGTACCAGCGTGAGACTTATCAGCACAACGAAAATGTTCTTCCACAAATTTCAGGTATTCCTTGGCACTTTTTATTTGTGGAATAGTATTCTTAATGTTGTTAGCAACAATCATTCGCATGAAAATAAGACTCAATCTATTAGAGCGTGCTCATGATTTATGGAAAAAATTCTCATTCTCACTGCTCTTATAAGTAATGACAGTAGGTTTATCATTCAGTAGAGCCAAGTCAAGATCCATCGTACCTAAGTGGAACTAGACTTGTTCATGCCATTCAGAGAAGTTTAATCCATTGAACATAGTAATAGATAAAGCATGTGAATGAAGCGGAATAACTGCAAAATAAATATACATGCTCACAAGTCAAAAATAATGTGAATCAGTAAAATGATAAAAGTACATCGTAATTCTCCTTTGGGTAGATACTACGACACACAATTAAATATATTTAACCAACATATATGACATCTTTGGATATACAATATATGTTTGATTGAAAATATTAATTTACCTCATAATGTTCACTATTCGTAGAATGATTAATTCACCTTTGGGTAAATTCTTAAGTTCTAGCAATAGTGAAAGTCAATTTATCTATTTATTTTTCAATATAGGCATTTCATTAACATTCATAGATAAATGACAATTTTATGAATGCATATTTTTCTTAACCATACTAGTTTGGCCACTTTGGTGACTAACAACTATATAAATACAAAGCACACATAATATCATAAAATTTTATGCATGTGAATAATTTTATACATTTTAGTTTGGCCACTTTGGTGACTAACCAACTATAGAAACATAATACATGCATCAAGTGATCATAAACATGATATGCGTAGACGTTAATTTCTCTAGTTTGGTCACTTTGGTGACTAACAAACTATATAAATACAAATGCACACATAATATCATAAAATTTTCTGCATGTGAATAATTTTATACATTTTAGTTTGGTCACTTTGATGACTAACAAACTATAGAAACATAATACATGCATCAAGTGATCATAAACATGATATGTGTAGACATTAATTTCTCTAGTTTGGTCGTTAATTTCTCTAGTTTGGCCACTTTGGTGACTAACAAACTATTTTGGACAAAGTACACACATAATATTTATTGTTTAGTATAACGACCACTTTAATTTATTGCACAATTTAAAACATATTTATTACATTATGGGAAGATTAAGCTTTTTAGAATTTGTGCAAACTAAACTTTGCTAACAACACTTTATTAACTTAAAAGTCCAAACACCTTAAATAGTCAAGCACAAAATTACGCTACTACAAAAGGATTCGACATTAAGTTTGAATATAATTTGATTGGACAAAATTAAACTTACAAGAAATTTTCTCATTAAAAAGTGTTGCTAATCACAAATTATTAAAATAACAAATAATAAGCTACACGTAATATTGAAATTCTTATTAACGTAATATTGAAATTATTATTTACAAATTAGATTATTTATACACGTGTATTAGATTCCTAGCTGTTAATGTCAATAATGACTTGAAACAACTCATTATCATATATAAATTTATATGAAATCAACAGAACCATTATGCATAAGGTTAAATGGAATCGTGACAAAATAAATAAATAAAAATTTACTTATTTCAATTAATTGTAGAAGATATACGAAGATTATCCCGTTCAAACAATCCAGGCTCAGATACCACATGTAAAATTAAACACTTTAATACATAATATCAGGATCTTGAACATGATAATCTTACATAGAGATCGTTAGAGGCACATACCTGGTGCGGAAGACATCATCACAGAGAGAAGCAGAAGCGTTAGTCGTAAATTGGTTTCTACCTCCTTGCCCTAGCCTTACATTACCACAACCTTCAGCGATGGAATTAATGTAGAGAATATGTGATAACCCTAATGGGTGGAGGGAGAACCAATTTATAGAGGTTATGACTTAATATGGTACGTACATCAAGTAACCAATGTACGAACGAGATTTATTCCTTATTAAATATTATCTATAGTATTACTTGGGTTACAAGTAAACTTAGGCCATAAGTATGAAATAATTAATATTAATTATTACATGTCACAGATTTCTCTACGCATTTCTCCTTTGGAATCAATTCTCTAGGCAGAAACTTATATGCTGATGGTCTTACCTTTTTCCTCGCCCCTCCAGGTTCAGTAATGCCTGATAAACACTTAGCCGTACGAGAGGGACTTGGCCTTGCAAGTGATAATCGACAATATTTATCAAGAAATCACCCTTTTGTTGCTGTCGAGTTTGACACCTTAAAGAACTATTATGATCAACCGGGTGATCGTGTAGGTGTCGATATCAACTCCATGGAATCTGTTGCTACTGTGACCTGGTTTAGTAGCATTCTGAATGGTACGAAAACTGATGTCTTGATTAGCTATAATTCAATCTCAAAAAATCTTAGTGTTGTCTTCACTGGTTTCCAAAAACAATGGAATACTACAGTCACCGTTCTGCAGAACCTATCTTACAATCTTGATCTGAAGATATATTTGCCAGAATGGGTCACTTTTGGCTTTTCAGGTGCAACAAGAACTTTCTTTGCATTAAAAACCATATATTCTTGGAATTTTACTTCTTCTTTGAAATATAATGACAACATAACAGATCCAGATGTAGCCTTACCAAGTCCTGTGCCAGAGGATACGTTAGGCAAAAATAAGTCAGGACTAGTGATTGGATTGATTTCTGGTGGTTGTGTTTCTATAGCAGTATCTGTTTTCATATTGTTTGCATTTTGGAGAAAGAGGAAGGTAAGTGAAGATGAAGATGAAGATGATGGTATTATTGATGGTTCCATGACTAGTGAATTTCAAAGAAGCACAGGACCAAAGAAGTTCTTGTACAGTGAGTTGGTTAGATGTACAAATAACTTTTCGCGGGAAGAGATGCTTGGCCAGGGTGGGTTCGGAGGTGCTTATAAAGGATGTCCCAGGGAATCCAATTCCTATATTGCTGTTAAGAGGATTTGAAGGGAGTCAAAGCAAGGAATAAAAGAGTATGCATCAGAAGTCAGGATCATCAGCCGGTTAAGACATAAACATTTGGTGCAACTCATTGGTTGGTGCCATGAAAAAAGAGAACTTCTACTTGTCTATGAGCTCATGCCTAATGGAAGCTTAGATCACCATCTTTTCAAGGGAAAAATCCATTTGACATGGCCAGTAAGATTCAAGATTGCTCAAGGCTTGGCCTTGGCGTTGCTGTATCTACATGATTTATGTGAACAATGTGTTGTGCATAGGGATATAAAGTCGAGTAATATTATGTTGGATTCTAATTTCAATGCCAAGCTTGGGGATTTTGGGTTAGCTAGGCTAGTTGACCATGATAAGGGATCCCAAACAACATTTTGGCAGGCACAATGGGTTGCATGGCTCTTGAATGTGTCACCACTGGCAAAGCTAGCAAGGAAACAGATGTCTATAGCTTTGGTGTTGTTGCGTTAAAAATATCTTGTGGAAGGAAACCTAATGATCCTAAAGCTGAGGAGCATCAAGTAAATATTATCGACACCTCCCCTCTATTAATATCCTCTTCGATGTAATTTAGCAGATTAAACTTAATAGCCAAAGAAGTCTTTAAAATGTCGACAATCAACTAAGAAGTCTTTAAAATGTTGACAATCAACTAATTTAATGTTTTGACTATCCTCAGGACTGAAGCGAGTAAATAATTTATATTTCTTCTATCTAGGAATATAGAATAAGTCACACATTTCTTAGGTCTACATATTTTTCAACCTCGTCTTTGATAGTATTTTTTTCCAAGATAGTAAATGTTACAACCCAAGATTGGGCATGATGAAGCCTACTTTATAAAGGAGTAGAATACAGGAGAAATGTGTTTGTGTCTTTCATTGATGCAATGTGTTGTTTAAATACAAAAGAATTATGTGGTAAAATATCCCACAATATCAGTAAACTAACCAATCCTACCAAGTAATTAAAGGTAAAGAATTAGAGAATATACAATAATGGAATCAGAATATATGATACTGATATGAAAAATATTATATCTTCATTTAGCTTCTTGATGCCCCGCAAGTTAGAGGGTGGTGGAACGACCCTAACTTGGAGACAGCCCATTGAGTTTGTGCTTTGGATAAAGATTTTGTAAGTAGGTCAGCTAGCTTATCAGCTGAGTGGACATGTACTATGCGGAGTTGTTGACGTTGGATTTGGTCCCTAACAAAATAAAAATCAATGGCTATGTGTTTCATTCTACTGTGGAAAACTGAATTTTGGCACAAGTAGGTGGTGTCAATGTTGTCGCAGTAGATAGTTGGTACATTATCAAGAGAGATACGAAGCTCTTTGAGAAGATTGGTAAGACAATTTGTCTCTACGATAGCATAAGCAATGGTGCGATACTCAGCCTCAGTTGATGATCAGGCAATTGTTCTTTGTTTCTTCGATGACCAACTGATTGGTGTTAAGCCAAGATAGATAACATAAGCAAAAATAGAGGTACGATCATCGTGGTCCCCTTCCCAATCTGCATCGGTATAAACATGAAGGGCGGCATTAGATCCATGGTGAAAAAGAAGCCCATGATGGATAGTTCATTTGATATACCGAAGGAGGCGCTTCACTGCTTTCCAGTGTGTGTGAGATGGCTGATGCATAAATTAGGAGAGCTTATTAACAACAAAGCTTATGTCCGATCTAGTAAATGCAAGATACTGGAGCTTGTCAATTGCACTTTGATATTGTCTTGCATCTATATGAGGGGAGCCATCATTCAACCTAAGTGAACTCATGGTGGATAATTGTGTAGAAACACTCTGGCAGTCCTGCATAGAGAACTCCTGCAAGATGTCCATTATGTACTTGGTTTGAGAAAGAAATGATCCAGCTGATTGTGGAAGGACTTCAATGCCTAGGAAAAAATGTAGGGGTCCAAGGTCTTTGAGTGAGAAACGGTTGGAGAGTGCGCTCTTGATGTTGTTAATAGTTTGCAAGTTATAGCTTGTCATAACAATGTTATCTACTTATACAAGCAAGAAAATGACAGTTTTATAAGAGTGTAAGGTAAATAAATAGTGATCAGAATGAGTCTTGCAAAATCCAGCAGAAATGAGAAAATTTGTGAACTCGGTGTACCAAGCATAGGGTGCTTGTTTTAGACCATATATGGCTTTGTTTAGTTTGCACACATAGTTTGGGTAATCAGGATTCTCAAAACCTTTCGATTGTTTTATAAAGACTTTCTCAGTCTGTGTACCTTGTAGAAAAGCATTGTTTATGTCTAGTTAATGAAGCGGCCACTTGTTTTGTGTAGCGATGGCAAGTACTGTTCGAATGGTTGTTGGTTTGACAACCGGACTGAAAGTATCAGCATAATCGATTCCAGGTCATTGAGTGAAACCTTTGGCAACAAGGCGAGCCTTGTACCGTTTAATTGATCCATCAGGTTTGTGCTTGATGCGGAAGATCCATTTATTCTCCACAATATTTTGGTGATCAGATGGAGGAATAAGGTTCCATGTTTTGTTGCTCATGAGAGTGTCAAATTCACTTTCCATAGCTTGTCTCCATTATGGGTCCTTGCAAGCTTGTTTAACTGTGACCGGTGGTATTTTGGGATGTAAGGGTGGCCATAGATGCATACTTTGGATTGGGCTTAGTGATTTGATGTTGGGAGCAGGTGATAGGGCATCGTGCTGGTGAAGACTGGTTGGTCTGAGAAGGGAGGTTAAGTTGTGGTGAGTCCTGCTGCTGGGGAAGGGAATTATGAGGGGAAGTTGTGGACGATTCAACAGTAAAAAGGAATTATCTAGAGTGGAGGAAGCTACCTGATTTCATCGGATTGCTGGTGTCAATTTTCAACTGAATGCCTCTCAAAGTGAGAGTCTTTCCATTATATAGAGAAAATAAAGAATACACATCCCTAAAGATCCGCCATTCCTATCCCTAAAGATCAGCTATTCTATCTCTACAAATCTGCTATTGAATCCCTTGCCTTGCTATCCCTCCAAATCAGTTATTCTATCACAATATTTATTCCTTTGATTCTACAACAAATGTATATGATCATGCTAATTTATATCAATATATAATTACATTAATATATACAATCATTTATTTGTCCATCATGCTAACATCCCCCCTCAAATTGATGTTGGTGGATCAAGAAGCATCAATTTGCCTACTACAAACTGATGGTGTTGCCGTGCCATGGATTTTGTAAACGTATCAGCTATTTGAAGATCACTGGACACATGTGATAGAGTAATGACTCTTTTATCTACAGCTTCTCATATATAATGACAATCCACTTCGATGTGTTTGGCCCTCTCATGAAAACTGGATTAGTAGCAATCTAAATAGCACTTGTATTGTTAGCGTGGAGAGGAGTAGGATGAGATTGAGGGAATCCAATCTCAGCAAGTAATCCACGAAACCATACAACCTCGGAGCAAGCAGTAGACATGGATCGATATTCAGCCTCTATTGAAGATTTTGACACACGATCTTGCTTTTTACTCTTCCAAGATATCAATGACTCTCCAAGAAACATGCACCAACCAGAGACTGAACGATGTGTATCAAGACATCCCACCCAATAAGAATCACTAAGAGTATTAAGACGAATAGGAGAACCACTTGTAAAGAACAATCCACGAGTAGATTTTCCTAGAAGGTACCAAATGATGTGACAATAGCCACCAAGTGGAGATGACAGGGATCTTGTATAAATTGACTGACTTGTTGAACTGTAAAAGAGATATCAAGACGAGTAATAGTAAGGTAATTTAGACTCCCAACTAATTGTCGAAATATAGTTGGATCAGGAAGAAGATCACCTTCCTCACGACGATACTTGACATTCAATTCCAGTGGAGTATTTACGGAGGAGGAAATGTGAAGACCAGTCAAAGAAATCAGATCTTATGTATATTTGTGTTGGTTTAGAAACACACCTGAAGCAACATTATGAACTTCCAAACCCAAAAAATAAGTAAGAGTACCAAGATCTTTCACATGAAAAGAATATTTAAGTTGTTGTTGGAGGCTAGTGATTAGTGAA
>JAJOOS010013883.1:0-13472 GCA_029582725.1 Solanum chiquidenum
GACCACCCCAAAGCAGGCATGCTGGATTATAAGGAAGATTTTTGATGCAAGGACATGGTATAAAGATAATGCTGGACCAACTGGAGGAAGGAAGAAGCTTGAAACCAGCATCAAGAACAACTATGTGACACTTAGACCTCAATATCCTCAAGTTGAGTGGAAACACTTGGTTCAAGTCAAAGGTATGATGCCAAGACACCAGTTCATCTTGTGGATGACATTACAGAGTAAACTTTCCACTGTAGACATAGTCTTGAAATGGGGTATACAAGCGGATCCAAACTGTGTTCTATGCAATACTGGTCATATAGAGAACTTTGATCACCTATTCTATGCTTGCCCTTACTCCTCATATGTATGGAAAGCAATGCTGAAATGGTTAGGATATCACAGACAAGTAGGCAACTGGGAATATGAAGTCAAATGGATGATCAGTAGGGTCAAGAATAGTAGACCAAGAGCTGAAATTTTGGGATTCTGTTTTGCAGCAATTATATACAATATTTGGATTGAAAGAAACAATCGGAGGTTTAATGCCAAGAAGGGAAGCACAAAACAGAGACTGAAGGAAATAGCTGTACAGGTACATATTGAAGGACAAAGGCACTGCAAATGAAAGCCTCATTTAGATCAACTGATAGGATATCCTAATTAGATGCTCTTTCATTTATAATTGGTAGATTTCTTTTTGAATTAACTCAATTGTGTCACAAGTGACTATGAGAGCTAGCTCTAAGTCCAAAAAGAGCTGGTTTGTTTGTATGGAGAATTTTGGTTGAATGGAAAATGTTACCGGTTGACCAAAAAAAGAAGAAGATATATATGGTATTTTGTGTTGACACCCAATTTTGGACCTCCACAATATAAATTAATTATCGAGCTTCCTAAATTTCAAACGATTTGAAATAATTGACTTTATGAAATTTAAATATTTTTTCAAGTCATTTTCATGAATTTTAAAATAATATATAATTTTGTATATATTTATTACATTTTATGAATATTCAAAAATCGTTTCTCAAAAAGATTTTGTTTATTTGAATATTTGGTTAATTAGTTTAATTATTCAATAGTTTATATTTTTTTGAGTTAATTAGTTCATAAATAAGTTGATTATTTTATTTTGTTAGAATTAAGAAGCTTGTTAATTAATTTACATGAATTCGTCTTATTTTAATTTTGACCGAATTCAACCAATCGCTTCAATTTGGTTGAAATTGCAATTCACCTGGTTATTTTCTTAAGTTAAAATTGACCACATCTTGGCTTCCTTTTGAAAGCCCTTTGTTAGCCAATTTGACCAAATCTCGGCCCACCATTTCTAGAAGCCCATTTTCCCATTCCAATTCAATAGCCCAACCCACTTCCTTTTCCAATAATACATACATTACAGCACTACAAACATCAAAGTCCATATCAATTCCAATAATACATTCAACGATCCAAACATACGCGTACAACAATACCAAACAGACCCACATGTACCTCTTCCTCCAGCGAACCCAGAAAAATCCAGAACCAGTCACGATCGAAGCCCAAAATCGCGACCAGCAGCATCGTGCGTCTCTATCCTCTCGACGTGTCCCGATCTCCGTGATTCACTCGTCCTTGCTCAAGATCAAGCGGCTGTGATTTTCTTACCGTTTGAATTGGTACAGTTCATAGCTGGCCAACCTTATCCTAAAAAAAAAGATTCAAATTTCGAATCCGAATTGATCAAAATTTTCACTCGTTCTCCCTCCTAAATCAACCCAAAATCTCCTCTATTTAAGCCTCATTCTTCTTCATTATTGAGGTTGGTTTTTGGCAGGTAGAAAATAGAGAAAAATAGAGAAAAAGGTTGGAGGTGTTGGCGAAAAACAGTGGGAAAATATAGGCGAGATAATGAAGAAAACAGAAGCAAGAAAATACAGTGGTTTATTAGAGGAATCTTGATTTCCATAGTGGCCTAGTTAGGAATTCCAAGTCTCGAGCTCTCGTTTTGAGCTTTCTGTTTCTTTTCCATCGGAGTTTCATTGAAGCTTTTCTCACCGGAGCTTTAGGAGGGAAGTCGACTTCTGCTCATCGTCTCAATTCGCTGCTCCGAAGAAGGTAAAACTCCTCTTCATTCTTGACTTCTATCTACTATTGAGTTGTTCGTTATACTACGCTATAAATGTGGCCCAACTTTTTGGTGTTCTCTTATTTTTGTTGGGTGGTCCATCGATGCAATTCGTTTATGTTGCTGTTGATTTATCATGAACTTCATTATGAATATAAGGAGTGCGACTTACTGTCGATGGAGTGCGACTTACTGTCTATCTGTTTTCTATTTTCTAAAATGGTGTGTTTGGGTTCATGTATTAGCATCTTGTTGAATTACTCTTAATCATGTTGAGATTCTTAGTTATTGTTGGTATGATATGGTTTACATATGTGTTTATTTCATGTATTTCCTTTAATTTCTTAGCCTTTTAGTTGTTGTCAGGTCTCCTTGCACTGTTGTCTTCTTAGTGAATATTGAAATGAGCTTAATATTAATTTTAGTCACGGGTTGTAACTTATTTCTTGAGCTGACTTTCATTTTCTATGGTTCTGCATCATAATTTTTTCTTTGTGTTTGTTTAAGTTTCTATGTCGATTCTTGCCTATAGGAAATTCCAAAATTGTTAGATGGATGGTGCATATTTTTTTGAAAGGAGGAAAACACATATGTAAATAAATTTTGGCCCCAATTTATATGAATGTGTCTTTTCACAGAATGAATATCATGATTTGATTTCCTTCTTTAAATTCTTTATTTTAGTTAGCCGTCATTATTAGAATATTACCTGATTTGTGTTCATATAAGTTTAAGCATTAATTTCATATGATGTGTGTTACCAACAGATGAATTTCCTTACTAGTAAAGTTTCTATTCAACTCATTCCATTTATGCATTTCTTATGGTCCTAGTTAGCTCTTCCCCCCTAGTGTGGTATTAGATTCTTCTTCATTTCATGATTCTTGTTATATTTGAATGTTGCCATGTTTGATTGTCTACTTTGGACTATTAATTTTAACTCGTGATGGTTTCTTTATTAGTTCATGATTGATAATATGTGTATGGTTTATGCCTATTAATCACATGAGTTAATACTATATGTATGTCTTATTAACTTCGAATGTTTTCCTTGTCATATACTAATTTGTATTCCTATCTTTGCTTTGTTGCAAAACGTTGTGAGAGTCTGTTTGGACTCAAATTCTCCCTATTTGCATGACAAGGGGCCATGGAGGCCTAATTTTTCTCCTCGAATCTATTCTTTTAAAGCGGAACGGAAGCCAATATACAGGTCCCGGGAGCTGAAATGCAAGTGTTCGGAGTGAGATCAAGGGATGTATACATGTTGTGTACATTGTGATACGACAGAAAGAGGGACAAAAACCCACTTAAAATTTCAGCAATTGTATTTTGTAATTATTGGGCCAGAAGGCCATTTATTTTGGCTATTATTTTGTTTGCCTAGGACAGGTACAAAATGGGTCAAAGGCCCAAAATGAAATTAGGCCCAAGTACTGGTCCAGGCAAACATAAACTCGGTCTTGGGCCCAAGACTCTCTCTCACTCTCTCTCTTTTATCTATTTCGTATTTGTTTAATTATTTATTTGCTAGTTAATTTTAAGGTTTTCCTAATTCAATTTTCCCAAAAAGATAGTCAATTCGGGATTTTCTAAAAGACTAAATAATCATGCTTTTTTTCTACTTAATTTACTTTAAATTTTACTTAATAATATTTTTAATATTTCCATCTCCCCTAAAAAATGATTTTAAGTCTTAATTATTTATTCCCTCTATCTAAACAAGTATGCATATTTTCTTAAAATTGTTTAGTCAAATAGTTAATTACTGGATAACCGCATGTTAGTGGGCATTTCGAGTGCCTTTAAATCCTTCTTGAAATGCTAATAAGAACCCCGAACCCTTTTAAGTTTTCATTAGATTTTCTGTTTTAGTCTTTTGAAAACAATAGTTTTCTTGATTTTTCTTAAAAATTAAGTGGCGACTCTAAAATCAGTCTTATTATATTTTCCTAATAAAACAGAATGACGACTCTGTTGGGGACTTGAATGGTTCTAACCTTAAGATTAATTTATTTGGCTATGTGTTTTAACTGTCTACTTGTTTTATTTATCGTATATATTGAACTGTTGCATTCATGTCATGACATATTTCATCAAATGATAATTATTTTTGTTTTTCACTTAAAGGACGATTATGCGGGCCGCAGTCGTTCGTTAATCAAACTTTTCTCGGGGCACCCTGACGAATGTAGTTGACTACTGGATAGTCAACGGTCGTTAACTGTCCCAGCTCAAGTAGTCCGCTTGGGTTACATATCCACTATAAACAAAGCCCACTCTTAGTCAAAACTAGTGTAGAGCCTAACTCAATCCCGAAATTAAACGCATTGGCCTAAGATGACCCAACACCCAAGGCGTGTTGGGTCCATTAGAAAGACCACCTTGAGTCCAAAGGGCCCACGGCCCGAACAAACGTTCATATTTATGTGTTAAATTTGAAAGATGTATACGCTATTTGAAAAGTCATTGTTCCTTGGGGTTAGGAGAAGTTCTTAATAGTTTTTTCCAGTCGAATGAAGATTTTCACAAGCTGCTACCTAGAAGGGATGGACATTCGGAGATGGCAAGAAGCTCAAGAGCGAAGGACCTTTCATGAAAGTTTAGTTTAGGATTGTACCCCTGCACGGGACTAATTATTTTGTATTCCTTTTCCCCTATTATGTATCCCCATTCAGTTTATTCGCAAAACTTGTATAAGTATGGGTTTTTGGGCAATGAAATGTTTCAAATGACGTATACATCCTTCAAATCGTTAGGCCTACCCTTGGCACAAAAGGGTCACATATTTGTTTAGAATGCACAATAGTTGTTTATGTGTTATACCTACTTGTGTGAATATGTTGCTTTATTTGGAGATATTCTCGCTCACTCTTCTTCAAATTATTTTTAGAAATCCTAAGCATAAATATCAAGTCACTATCAAAAGTGCGTCCAAATACTCTTTGAGTCTTTAGTTTCCCAAAAAAATAAATATATATATATCTATATCAAACTTCATTTTTCAAATCTTACCCTCATATCAGAAAAAGATTCATCGTCTCAAATTGAAAGAAATTCAAGTTTGTCGAACTACGTAGGACCTGAATTCTCATCCGTGAGATACGTAGGCGCCCTTTCAAGGTTCGGTCCCCATTTGGAGAAATTCTATCTTTTTCAACTCTTTCAATGAGATTCGAATCTCAATCGAAAATCAGAAGTATGTCAATGAAAGATGCAAAAAATCTTGGCTCGACGGGAGTCAATCTTTCTGTCACTAATCCCAAAGTTAAATAGACAAATTTCTATCTATTAGCCATATTTTCTACATCCGTGGGCTAGTCTATCTTCAAATGAGGCAACTCTTGTGTGTTTGCACCAATGTGTGATATCTTGCATTATTTATCACCTTCAGGCGCTAATACATTTACCTTTTGAGTTATGTTTCTTATATCAGGTGCTTAGAACTGATCTGTGTTGATAAGCTGGCTGAACACCCTTATTTTACAAGATCTAAGGCTCCCAAAGATTCCTTCCCCAATCAAAGTTCACAAAAAGGAAAGGTAGTAATGGGTGATAATAATGACGAGGTTCGCTTGACTGATGTTTTCGTGCCTCAGCCCACCGCTGCTGATCAAAATGAATTAATTATGTAGTTAATGTAACATATCGCCGAAATGAGGGTCGAAATGCAAAGAATGCAAGATTTGCCTAATTCAATTATCGCTTTCAATCCTCCAGGAGATGAAAGACCTCCACTCCACTTTCCTCCACCAAGAGCGGAACAGGTTCATAACCCGCTATCTAACCCCACTCAAAATCCCCCAATCATCGACCTAACCTCCCCAAATCCCCATCATACCTCTGTCTCTTACCAAGCGTCACCTTCTCCTCAAGGTACCAACCCCCAAACCTTCCCTCCTCATCAAAATGCCAACCCGCAAGCTTATCATCCCCCTCAAAATCAAAATGTTAACAATCCCTAAACCTTCCCCCATCACCAAAATCAGCATACCAATCCCCAGACTTTCCCCCAAAATTACCAAGCCACTTAAAATATCCAGAATCCCTTAATTGCTTCGCCATTGCCTCAAAATACTACTTTTCAAATTCCAATTCCAAATGAACCCTATGCCAACTGTTCCGAGCTTGATCACTATGAGGAACAAGAGAGAGAGTGGAGGTCAAAGGAAGAGGCAACCAAGCTGAACATGAAAGAAGAGATCAGGAAAGCCATGAAGGAGCTGCACTATATTCCTGAAGTCGATGGGTTGAGTTATGAGGATCTGTGCATCCATCTGAATCTAGACCTCCCGGAAAGGTTTAAAGTGCCAAAATTTGACACTTTTGGAGGAACAGGGAATCCCTTGGCGCACCTGAGAGCCTACTGTGACCAGCTCGTGGGAGTCGGATGGAATGAAGCTTTATTAATGCGGCTCTTTAGCCAAAGTTTGAATGGAGAAGCCTTGGAATGGTTTACTTCCCATGAGATAAAGCAGTGGTCTAGCTGGAATGCACTACCTAAAAAATTCCATAGAACGATTCGCTTACAATGTGGAGATCGTTCCTGATCGCTATTCTCTGGAGAGAATTAAGCGAAAATCCCCTGAAAGCTATCGTGAATATGCGTATAGGTGGAGGAAATAGGCCGCTCGGGTTCGACCTCTTATGTATGAGAAAGAGATCGTTGAAGTATTCATACACATTCAAGAGCCAGAGTATTATGACAGGATAATGTTGCTCATTGGAGCAAAATTTGCGAGATAGTCAAGGTAGGTGAGGCTATCGAAGATGGGATTAAAACTGGAAAGATTTCTCGCGTTGCCGCCCCAATCGCATCTTAAGGATTGTTGAAAAAGAAGAGAGAGGATGTATCTTCTATTTCCTGCGTATTTGATGGAAAAGGACAGTTCAGAAAATCCTCACCTTACAAAGGTTATCCTCGAGCTCCACAAAATTCATATCCAGCTTGTTATAGCCAATCAAGTTATCAAACTCCACCACTGAGTTACCAAATTCCACCTCTTGTTTACCAAACTCCACATCCAAATTACCAAAATACCCATCCATATTACCAAGCTCCATCAATTAATTGTTTAAATATGCAATCAAGTTACCAAACTCCACCTTCGCACTACCAAAACACCCCTCCTAGCTACCGAGCTCCACAATACCCAAATTTCCAAACGCAGACACCAACTCACCAAAATCCTCTAAACTACCGTCAAGTACCTTCGCATCCAGGAAATACTTACTATCCTCCTCGCCCAAATCTTGAGAAGAAACCTTCTAGAGTCTTTACTCCTTTGGTTGAGAGTCGAACACAACTTTTTGAGAGATTGAAATCAGCTGGCCTGATACTGACAATTGATCAAAAAAGTATCAATGTCAACTCCAAGCTTTATAAACCCGATCTTCACTATGCTTACCATTCAGGAGGTGCGGGGCATATTACTGAGGATTGTATCAACTTGAAGCATAAAATTCAAGACTTGATAGATCAAAATGTCGTCACTCTTCAGACTGCCACTCCTAATGTCAATAGTAACCCCATGCTGAATCGTGGAGGGGTGACTATTAATATGGTTGAAGTCGAAGAAGATTTGAATGTGGAGAAATTTATAATCTCAGCCAACCTTGAAAAGCTTGAGAAAGTTGTACCCTCTCAAACCAAAAGAGAGAAATCCAAATTTGTGATCATGACACCTTATCAAGCTTTTGCTTTAGTGCCAAAGGAGGGTCAGAACAAGCAGAAGATTGATCAAGATTTTCCAAAATCATTGCCTCACTCACATCAGTCTTTTCCAATGCAAAATGGACTAGGGGGATGAATCAAAAATTTGTTCAAAGAAGGTGATATTGTGCTTGAAGAGACGATCGAGACACCAGTCATACTAGACAGTGAGTCAAAGGAGCAAATGCTTAATTGGATATCCGCTTTGCTCTTGATTCCTCGCTCATCTTGGTAGACATAGACAACTTTCTATGTTATTTCTAAAATTGGTGGTGTTTCAAATGAGGCTCGAGACCCATCCTTTACTCTACTTTTGCCTCACTATATTTTAATCTCCCTCATAATATTTTGAAAAGGCAAAATGATTTATCGTCATGGACAAAATTCTTATTTTCTTATTTCAAATGAAAACCTCTTTTATTGCGAAAATTTGCTTTACTTGCCTTATTTTGCTATCTAATAGTATTTGTCTATGATTTCAGTGAAAATATTTTCAAATCTGCCAATAGCATGTCATGCCAGAAGCTGAATGAACAAAATATGATAGATACAGATGAATTTAAGGACTACGATGAGAATATCATGATACTCAAACACCTAGTTGAGGAGTTTGGACAGTTTGAAAGTCATGATAAGCCGAATCCAGAAGAGATCAGAATAGTGAATCATGAAAATGATGAACGCATCAAAAAAATAAAAATTGGTGCTTATCTGACAAAAACACAGGAAAGAGAACTCATCAGTTTTCTTGGAGAATACACCGATACATTTGTTTGATGACATCACGTGGTTGAGCATGAACATTGGATCTCACAAGTTATCGATCTACTTAAATATTGTCAAAAATAACTTGTTTAAAGACTCGATTTCTATTTTTTCCTTGTAACCGCCTTTATTTGCTTGTAATCGTTTATGCTTAGAATTTATCTCTTTGTAATGAACTACGTCTGACCTGAATTCTCAAGAATGAGATACGTAGGTGGCCTACATCGGCCTCGATCACCCCTTTATCCCTTTTAATGTGTTTTCTTTTTTTCTTGAACTACATTCGACCTGAATTCTCAAGAATGAGATACGTAGGTGACCTATGTAGGCTTCAGTCGTTTTCTTAGTTAAATTTTCCTATTTCTGTTGATCCTCGAGAGAGGAACTTCGTTTGACTTGATTCCTGCCTCAACGGGATAGGTAGGTGCCACGACGGCTCGGTCATATCTTCCATAAGATTTCTATCTTTCTTTACAATAGAAACTGGGACAGAATTTTTGTGAGGGACTCAAAAATTCTAAAGAGAAAAATACTTTCCCCAACAAGTCAGGATTCAAGATACATTGCGAGTTGCAACTGGGACAGAATATTTGAGAGGGTCTCAAAAATTCTACAAGTCATATATCAACAGTTCGAGATACCCCAAGACAACTAACTGGGACAAAAATTTTTGAGGATGGCCTAAAAAATTCCTTCAAGCATCACTAGAAGTTTGTAGTAAATTTCGAATATTTCGAGCATATTAGAAGTTTAAAGCTAACTTCAAATGATAAAGTTCAGAGTCAACTGCAGCAATCTCCGACACTTTTGAATTTCAGAGTCAACTACAAAACTTCTCGATTATAGTAGATTTCGGGCGGACCATGTCAGAAATTTCCCAACCCTTAAGGATTTTTGAATTCTCTAGAACAAGCTATTGAACACACCAAAGTTTCGAACCAAGGACGTTCATTTAAGCTTGACGTGACATGACGCTTGGCAGTGACATTTTTCAATTACAATTTTTTGAAAACCTTTTTCTTAAAGATTTCGTCTATATGTTTCAAATATTTTTGCATAAAAAGTTTTGTCTTGTCTATCGAGAAGCAGGAGATTAGAGCGATCAACTGAAGATAGCAAGACAAGGAGCAAGCGATTGAAGAAGTCAACACAGAATAGTTTGTTTTAAAAACTAACAATTTTTCTGTGGATGCAGGTCTATGAGATTGCCTCAAGTTCATCATATTTCTCCTTTCAACGAATATGGAGAAATCAAAAGGGCGAGGAGCTCCCCAAAATTGATAACTTTTCTGTAGATTCAGGAAAGTCATTGAAGTTTTTCAGAAGAAAAAGAAAGAGTTTAGAATACGAGCAACAACACCTTGTTTGAATTCCCATCAAAACATGAGTCACAACGAAAACAAAGTGTTCAAAATGGGAACAAGTGAAAGCATCACTCTCAACATATATAAGCATCTTCGATGACACGAGATTACACTTTTCAGCATCAAGAATGTTTGAAGACTATTCACGAATCTCATTGATATCAGATGCGGTAATGTGAACTACCATGAGGGACATCGTTTTTACCGTCCGGATGAACATTCCTAGAGTATTATCAAATGAGATAATACCATCACCTATAGGGACATCATCGTCATTTTATCAATGGAATATCCCCATCCTATCGATAGATCTTCATTTTCATCAGCATCATCCTACCGACGGATCTTCATTATCGTTATCCTACCAATGGATCATCATTATCCTACCAATGGATCATCGACATTATCCTACCAATGGATCAACATTATCCTACCAATGGATCATCAATATTATCCTACCAATTGATCAACATTATCCTACTAATGGATAATCAACATCTACATCATCCTACTGACGGATCTTCATTATCATTGTCCTACCAATGGATCATCAACATCTACATCATCCTACCGACGGATCTTCATTATCATTATCCTACCAATGGAGCATCATCATCATCCTATCGATGAAGTAACATCATTATCTTATCATTATTGACATCCTGTCAATGCGGAATTATTTTCCTATCAATGGAGCATCAATATCATCATCATATCGAGGGAGCATTATCATCATCCTATCGATGGAGTAGCATCATCATCTAATCATTATCGTCATCCTATCAATGCAGGATCATTATCCTATCAATGAAGCATCAATATCATCATCCTATCGAGGGAGCATCATCATCATCCTATCGATGGAGTAGCATCATCATCCCATCATTATCGTCATCCTATCAATGAGGAATCACTATCCTATCAATGGAGCATCAACATCACCATCCTATCGATGGAGCATCATCATCATCCTATCATATAGCAACATTATCCTACCAATGGATCAACATCATCCTACCAATGGATTATCGTCATCTTACTAATGAAGAATTATCATCATTGTTTTCATTTGCAAGAACGTCATAAAGAGAGCCATCAACATATTACATCAGTCTATTTCTTATTACTTCATAAAAAAGAAGTACATTGAAGAATTATATTGCATATATGAGATATACACTTTATTTTCTGAACGTCAAGATGAAGGAATTGACGTTAAATGTTCAAGGAGAGCGACTAAGTGTCAACATGGTAAAATATACTATCTCTCTATTTGAATTACATTTTTATGCTAATGAGTTTTATCTCAGTCTTTGTCGAGAGCATCCAAGATGATGAATTTTCAAATCAAACCACAAGTGTGGATGACATCAACAAGGATGCAACACAACGTGAAACTTTTTCTTAGCAGCGAACTGGGACATAGTCCAAAAATGAATACCAAACTCTTAGGACGTGAGCTAAGGAGCGATTTCCACCACAATAAAACCACACCCTTATCAGAAGGCATGTGGGTTTTTCTTGGGTTTACCGATTTTCAGTTTCACATCCGAAGGATTTTAGTTTCCATCGGAGGCAACTTTCCAAATCCGAGTGACAATACACCAAGAGCTTTGGGAATTATGTCCGTGTAAGTTCTTACTTATGGATGTGAAGAGCTCCGCATTCATGGCTAAGAGGTTGCAAGCCTTTTTTTCATACTCGACTTATTTGTCACTCTTCCAGAACCAAAGGTTATCTTGCATACTAGATTTCTTTTTCAACTGATCGAGTCGAACTACAAAGAACCTGATTCCTAAGGTCTAAGGATATGTAGGCGGGTCCCATGTTGAAAACTCGACTGTATTCCGACATTCTCCCTTAAATCTTATTCTCAAGCGTTCCAGTCTCTTCATAATTCGATATCTGAATTACTTTTGAGTTCTTTCAGAATTGTGCGCTAAGTCAAGCGTATCAAACTACAAGTGACCTGAGTTATCATATAGCCTGGGATATGTAGGAAACCCATTTTTGGGGTTCGACCATAATTCCTAAAGTCCGTACCGAAAGCTCTTTTCTAAAAGATGAAGATGTGGTCAGTCAAAATTGGATTTGTCAATTTCATTTACCTCGAAATTTCTTTCATCGATCAAAGTCAAACGAGGGACAGTTGTTGACACTCAATTTTGGACCTCCACAATATAAATTATTTATCGAGCTTCCTAAATTTCAAACGATTTGAAATAATTGACTTTATGAAATTTAAAATATTTTTTCAAGTCATTTTCATGAATTTTAAAATAATATATAATTTTGTATATATTTATTACATTTTATGAATATTCGAAAATCATTTCTCAAAAAGAATTTGTTTATTTGAATATTTGGTTAATTAGTCTAATTATTCAATAGTTTATATTTTTTTTGACTTAATTAGTTGATAATTAAGTTGACTATTTTATTTTGTTAGAATTAAGAAGCTCGTTAATTAATTTACATTAATTCGCCTTATTTTAATTTTGGCCGAATTCAACCAATCGCTTCAATTTGTTGAAATTGCAATTCACATGGTTATTTTCTTAAGTTAAAATTGACCACATCTTGGCTTTCTTTTGAAAGCCGTTTGTTAGCCAATTTGACCAAATCTCGTCCCACCATTTCTAGCAGCCCATTTTCCCATTCCAATTCAATAGCCCAACCCACTTCCTTTTCTAATAATACGTACATTACAGCACTACAAACATCAAAGTCCATATCAATTCCAACAATACATTCAACTGTCCAAACATACGCGTACAACTGTAACACCCCGTATCTGAAATAGACCAAAAATGCAGATTTTGAGAAGTTACAGGTGCAACGTACGGTCACCATCCACGGACAGTAGGTCAGACCACGGCCCGTGCTGGTGGTCCGTGGTTCACCACTGCAACCCCTCCCCAAACCAGCTCAGAAAAATCAGCTAAGTCTCGACTCACGGACAGACCCACAGTCCGTAGATTAGACCACGGTTCGTGGTCTGTGTTCGTGGATCAAGACCTCCTTTACCCAGCCTCTGACACAAACTACGGTCGACCAGCATGGACCGTCGTTCGATCCACGGTCCGTAGGTCTGACCGTAGGTAAGGGTCAATAACCAGTTAGCTGAAAATTATTGATGGGTCAACTTCAGATGGCCATAACTTTTAGCACAAAATGAATTACGTGTTCCATAACCTATGTTATGATAAATAATTGAATCGTTTTTCCAACGCCACCGAATTTGATAAATTACGACCTCCGAGTAAAAAGTTATGCTCGTTTTAGTGAAGACCTGTCGAGCAGACCTGATCGACGGACCCAATCGACGGACCGTCGATTGATTGACGGCCCGTCAGTCCAATCCGTCGATCACTCCGACAGCAATTAAGTTAGGGGTCTTTTGGTCTTTTCCTATTCCGTTTAACCCCTAAGATACGTCGTTTAGACCCTAAATCATGAGATTTTAGTCAGTTTAAGCCTAGAAACATAACTAGAACTTACCTAAATCAAATCATTAATCAAACTTAGA
>JAJOOS010013884.1:0-10264 GCA_029582725.1 Solanum chiquidenum
CAAAATGGTCCTTAATGTATGGGCTTTGATTCCATTTGGTCCTTAATGTATGGACTTGATGGAAATGGTCCTTTATGTATCATAAATTGTGATCAATTCAGTCCTTAACCCTAAAATTAATATATTTCTTTTTTTTTTGCCATCAAAATATACGGAATGTGTCAAAGATGCGCTCGTTCAAGACTTTCCTTCCCTTGTTTCCAAAAATTCCAAAAGGGCACATCAAATTTTTTTAACCAAAAGGGCAAATCGCTCCTAACAGAGCGATTTTCTTCTGACAAAATTGACGCCGTTACTCCTTTAAAAAACATAAAAATCGCTGTCAGTCCAAATTTTTTTTCTTTAAAATCGTTGTTGTGAATTTTGTTTTTAGCAACGTTGCCCCAGCAACATTTTAAAAATAGAAATAGCTGCTATAGCAGCCATTTTCTTAAAAAAGAATAATTTTTTTTTATTAAAAATTTCCGAGGCGAGGACTGCTTAAAAAAATAATGGGAAATCGCTCCACGTGTAGCGATTTTAGTTAAAAAAATTTAATGGCAGCGATTATTTAAAAAAAATTAACTAAAATTGCTACACGTGGAGCGATTTCTCATTATTTTTTTAAGCAGTCCTGGCCTCGGGAATTTTTAATAAAAATAATTTAAACTTTTTTAAGAAAATGGCTGCTATAGCAGCTATTTCTATTTTTTAAACGCTGCTGGGGCAGCGTTCTTAAAAAAATAAATTACAGCAGCGATTTTAAAGAATTTTTTTTTTGGACCGGCAGCGATTTTTATGTTTTTTAAAGGAGTAACGGCGTCAATTTTGTCAGGAGCGATTTTGCCCTTTTGGTTAAAAAAAATTGATGTGCCCTTTTGGAATTTTTGGAAACAGGGGAAGGAAAGTCTTGAACGAGCGCATCTTTTACATATTCCGTATATTTTGATGGCAAAAAAAAAAAGAAATATATTAATTTTAGAGTTAAGGACTAAATTGATCATAATTTATGATACATAAAGGACCATTTCCATCAAGTCCATACATTAAGGATCAAAAGGAATCAAAGCCATACATTAAGGACCATTTTGATCATTTTCTCCTCCAAAGGCATAGTTCTTGATTACTAAGAAAACTAGTATAATTTTCTTAGTAATAATGTTTTAAGACAAGGAAACGCACAAGAAGGATTTCTTTTGTTGTCCCCTGAAGTGAATAGTAACAAACTAAAATTTCTGTAAGTCAGCCCAAACGCAAAGCAATATCACACTAAAGATAGGCAATATCACTTTAATCACCATATTCCATTCTCACCTTGACCCTACCTGAAATGCTATGTATCTCATACACACAACAAGTATAAATAAATGAGGAAACACATTAATTAGACAACTCAATATTTGAACAACTAATGTTCACCACAAGGTTTCAAACATAAACTTATTCAGAGGGTTTTTTCCTCCATTCGTTATGACACCATTACAAGATAAATGAGAATTACATAAATTAACCAACATAACAAACCAACCTCCCTAGCAAACTGGCTTCCACAATGGCACTTCACAACTGATTACTCTAACTCATCTAGAGCCATTGAAATCTAAAATTCAAGTTACCAAGACTGAATCTATACAGGCACAGCCTTATCTCCTCTAATAGAGTTAAAAGGACAAACAGCAGCAGCTATTCTCTCGCGAAGGTTGAATTTGCTTGAAATAATTGGTCTAACATCTTCCACTCCAACTAAGCTTTCCAGAAATGGGAGCAGTGACAGTAACTCTTTGTCATAACAGTCATCAAACCAGCTCTCAATTGGAATACCATTGTCCACCTGGAATCCAAATGCCTGCAAATAAAACTCTCTACACATCAGGGTAGCAAAGTGGAGAATGACATTCTAAACAGGAGTAAATTGCCCACAAAAGCACATACAAGTGCTCAAGTAGTTGTAAATTATTAGCACATTACCAGATAAGATGAAGCTCAACAAAAGTAATCCAATAGGAAGGCGATACATAAACTCTTTCATCAACTTTTATTTTTAAATGGTAAGATTTAAGCTTTCAGCAATACTACTTAGCAAGATTATCAGTTCAATCATTTCAAGAAACAGGGGAAGAAACCAACTATAAACATGTTTCTTTTCAGCTTTTATGAACATAAAAGTTTAATAGCTCTTGTAATTGCTCATGGTGCAGGTTGCTTGAGAAAAAAGAAGCAAAGGACCAGAACTTAATGTGTGAAAGAAATAAAGATGGAAAAGACCAGGTAGAGCATGGATCAATCTTATTAAAGGAACATTATTTAGCAAAGAGGGATTCTGACACAGCACCTGAGGAGAGTTGTCGATGATAATCACATGTGCTAAATCACGGCCAAGAACTGACAGATCTTTAAGGTAATTGCCATCAACAAATATACAAGACTCACGGTAAACACGATGCCTAAATACTTTTCTCTTTGGATCAAGCACATTCAAAAGCTGCTCAGCATAAATGCTCTGGCTTGCAGTAAATATGATAATCTCAAATAGGCTGGATACTCTATCCATAAAATCTAGGAGATGAGGACGGCATCGAACATATACGGTATGATCTTTCAGATTGAAATTCACTGAGAATGTGAAATCTGCATCATCACAAGGTTCAAGTGTAGAGTGCACCAAAGTCTCTGTCAAATACAAACGATTAAACTCAGCTTAACATGCCCAATAAGAAATGATGAGCACATGCTACCATTTAACTAGGAAAGCTGAGTAGATGTTTGAAAAGGAAAACAACAAGCATTGACTATAGCACCCATGTCGGATGTACAAACATAAGAGCACAATTCAATAGGCATCACATATTCACTTGGGCATGCGGCAATTTGCATGTGTATGTCCAACACAATTTCCTAAAGGAGGAAATGGCATCATCTTCCAGTCTTGGTTTTTTTTGTAGTTATCAGAGTAAACTCCACAATGTAAATGGTAAGCCTATACAAGACAGATAGCCTTGGTAGGAGATTAGGAATACCTTCTCTTTCTTTTAAATTTAATCAGAGGAGAGAAAGAATATCTATCATAGAGAATCCCCATCACTGAGAAATGTAGTATGACGGCCAACTAAGCTCAAGGGAGAAAGAAGTAACACAACAGTTATAAAGATAATCACTATATAGAACATATTCGGCAAAATTGATACATATATGAACTGTATATCCATCCACAACCAAATATCCCTTCTTTTTTGGACATATTCTAGCCAGTTTGGCGTACTCAGCTATTCCACTAGGTAACTCAAGCTTAGGTAGATGGGAAGAGATCACCTTGTGTTCTTTTTTGCCCCTGTTGGGATTTGTACCACAACTAATATCTTGTTTTGGCTCAAATTTTTTTTAAGAGGAGTTGATTATACTGATTGAGGAATGCCTATGGACCACAATTACTTGAGGAGAAAAGGACACCACTTCCCCGAGAAGAAAAAAGAAAACCATTTTACTTTTGGGATATGTACTAAAAGTCTAAAACTTATCATTTTCCCTTGTTGAAACTGAACATTACTGGAACAGACCACAAAAGAAGGAAACAATTAGTTTAGCCTTGAGAATATAGACTGCAATACCATCCAAGTCCAAAACAAGAGTGGTTGATGGGCAACTCCGTGTCTGTTTAGGCAACAACACAGGCCGAAATGTTGGAACAACTGAGGACAAGTCTGGTAAATTCTTAATGAAAAAATATGGATCGAAGTCATCAAACTCTTCAGTTTCCTCTTCCTCCATATTAACATCAGCAGGCAACTGAACTTGATTAAATTCATCAATGCATTCCAGTTTTGAATCTTTGATAGAGAGATGCACAGCTGAAACTTCAGATGACATATGCTGGTCCCCCATATCTGTAAAAAAGCCAAATGCACATAATTGGCAATTGGAAAAAGCATCAGAAGTCATTCAATTTTGACTAATCATGACTATGTCTGACATTACCAGCAGCATTTGTACCATCACATAAAAACCTTACCTGTAGCCCCGTCTAGCACAAAATGACTTGCCAGCAAATCAACCTCTAAATTTTCTTTTCCAGGCTCCTGAAATGGCTGGTCTGCTTGCTGGAAGAATTTGAGGAAGTCTGCTGAGGAAAAAATATGATAGGATTTTGAAAGATGAAGAATTAGTCAGAATGTTAATTCAGAAACCTTCTCAACACTTAATTGCCAAAGCATCTACCTACCACGGTTAGAAATTTCCCCTCCGACACTTCTGGATATATGGAAGGTGGGAGAAAATATTGTATCACTTCTGCAACTATCACTTTCACCATCATAGTCCTACATTAAGAAAAATAATTAGATAATACACAACAACAACCATTCTATTGCAATTCTCACTTTAAAGCATCTACATTTAACAGGGTGAGCTAAGACTCCCAAACAATACCACATAAAGCAAATGTAAATCATCACCTTATTAATAGCAATGGTATTATAATCATGAACAACATCATGAGCGTCTGAAGCAGCAGAAGTAGCATCAGCCACCAACCCAAACCTTATATCCAAATCTGTACTGACGACATGATTCTCAATCTTTTTGGAAAAATTGCTTCCTATAAACACAAATATAGCAAATGAGAGGTGAGTTGCCCCAGATAAACAAATGTGCTCTTCCAGGACTATATGAATATAAACAAGGAGTAGAATCAACACCAAAGAAGTTAATTAACTGGGAAAACTTTATGCATTGACTAGGACCATGGAAGGTTAATTCCTGCACCATATTTCAGTGATTGTTTCCAAGGAGTAACGGAAGCATGCAGAGGGATACAAAAGGTGGTGAAAGCATATGGAAAATCACTTCAAATTGTACCATTTTTAGATTTTATTTCTTGTTAGATGGTTTTCCAGGAGAGAACAGTCACTTCTCTATGTGGAAACAACTGAGATCAAAGAATAATATAGGGAAAACAACAAAAGAAAGCAGGAAGCAATTACGGATATAAATACAGAAAAATTCGAATTAAATCATTTCTGCATCTCAAACACTTTGAATCAAAAGCTTTCTGACTTGGTAATACATGCAAAAAGAAGTATAGACAGATTCTGATGAAGCATGAATAACAGAAACAGCAACAAAACCTACTTAACTATTCGGAATATGCCCCAAATATCACGTCAAGTGGGCATCTTAAGCTAAAGACTAAATAAATCAAATAACTTGGTCATCATAGGATGAATTCCATATAATACTTACCTGATTTTTTCTTCCTTACTGAAGATGTTATAAGTTCCTTAACTTGTTTTGCCTCAGTTTGCACTTTCTCGGACATTTTTCGCTGCTGCCTTGAAACCTTTGGACTAGCCAGCTCTCGTGGATTTCTCCCATTTAATTTTTTCTTAGTCTGCATATCTAACTACAGCAGAGTCCACTCTACAGATGCTTTATCCTGCTTAAAGAATTGTGACAGAGAAGAATTGAATCACTCCTTGTTCAAGGACACATAGTCTCCTGGAAAGAATTGCAGTTAAGAAATAGATATAGACAGTGTGTTACAAGTTTTAGCGAAGTAAATACAGAATGACCATGAAATCTCTCTGAATAATTGTATAAAGCTACAAAAGTTTCTCTGCATGTACAACTGAGAATTCATTGCATATAATGTTGACTTGAAAACAGGTTGCATCATTTAGCAACATTTTCTGCAGACAAACCACTGTTACCATGTATAGCAGATATTAATACTTTCAACTCATTGTAGCTTAAAAGGATGGTGCATGTATACATACGCACAAGTTAGACAACATGCTCAAAGATGGACAGAAAGCAAGTATCAAACAACACATCGATCAACATACCCATAAATTAAACAGGAAAAAAAAAATCTAAGCTGAAGGTAAAACCCAACAATTCATGAGTTAAGACTCGGCGAGGTAATAAGACTTTTACAGTCTTTCTCACAAGAGCTTTTAAAATTCAAATACCAATTGTCAAACTCTAAAAGCATTGGATAAGAGGATTACTCCTTTTCTTTAGAGGGGTCAACAAGTAGCTGTAGTGTATGTGCACAGTACTATGTCATTCTATGCATGAAGATATATTGCATAAGTTAGTACGTAGCAATGTGGCCCCAAAGCTTTGGTCTAGTGATAAGAGCACAATGCATGATGTGTGAGTTAGGCAAGCATCACAGGTTTGAACCTTGCCGAAGACAAAAAGCCTAGTATTTAAGTAGACAAGGTAAAGGGGTGGCCCATTATCCATCAACTTTCAAACCATGTCGCTGGCATTGGGGATTTCTCAGTTGTCAAAAAAAAGTTAATAGGGAAGAATTCTTAAAATTAAAGGTCGCAAACAAATGCAACTGAATGCAGCACCATAGAAAAATAAGATGTGTTTTGAATCTCTCTAAAGAAACTTAGCTTTACCTATCCAGAATAAAAATAAGGAAACTAAACCTCAAAAAGGAAATTTTCAAGTATAGACACTTGATAAGAGTTGAACAATACTGATTCCTTGAGCATCATTCCCTTTATTAGAGATTTTGACCCAACCAAGCAAACAAGACATCTAAATGGGTGAAGGGCTAGAGTTTCAGGGCACCTTCCAGCAGAAATAAAAACCTTGGAGATTAAATGAATTTCACGTTTTAAAATTACTTTTATCATGCATTGACAAATAAAGGAAGATCATGAAATCAATTTTTTTTACACATTCTGATAAGTCCCGGATGACTAAAAAAGGTTTATGAATTTCAACTTCCTCGAGCAATAAACTATATTTTGAATAAGTAATCAATTAACTAGTTACCCCAAACATAGAATATGCTGATCTGAAGATCTTTCAAAAGATGTTTGCTAATCTTTTTATTTTGGGAAACTGTGTCTGTTACAATCTGTACAAACCTGCTCTTGGAGATGCTAATGCTATTATGTTTATCATTCACTTGAATCTCCATATATTGCACAACAACTAGTGTCATAGGTCATCCCTGAAACTTTTATACGCCATTTGCAAGCCAAGTCTATTAGAAAAGACTATGGTTTCCTGGATGCTTATTGAAATATAACCAAAGAAGAGTATTCAAAGTTTGGGGAAAAGAAAGACATGTGTATAGACTAAATGCATCAATAGTTGAGTGAATCAGATTTGTAAGTACTCCATAGGTAGCATTTCAATCTTTAATTTCTCAAGATTGAAGAAAAGCAGAGGATTTACAGACTCGACCCCCAGAAAATTAACTTGTTAAATGATTCTAACTTTGTAAGTAAATGTCATTCAAAACCCTAAAAAGCAAATAAGCAAAAAGGAGAGTTGAATTAAGCTATAAAAGGAGCTGAACCATCCACATACCTAGAGTATAAACTTCAAAATGAGCACAGATAAAGCAATAAATCAGTTCCTGCGAGTAAGGAGCTCAAATATTGAAGAAGCGAGTGAAGCATGAAAACGAAAAACTAGGGTTTTTACCAGCGACACAATCTGAAAAAGAAGAAGATGTTCAAATTAATGTGTGAACGAAAAATATTTCCCTCCAAAGATTGAAAAAGGAAAAAAAGAGGGGGAAAAAGAGAAGAGTACCCACCAGGAATCAAAAATCAAAAATTTTAGTACTACTACGCACTATATTTTTTGTCCAGAAAAAAGAGGGTGTTCAACATATATATTTATTTATTTTCAGTTACACCATTATTAATAAAATCTACTTTGTCTTTTCTTTCTCTCTTCAACATGCATTAAGGGGCTTTTAGTTTCTCCATTGGGGCAAAGTTAACATATGTATTCATTTTGGTGTGCAAATAGGATATGTATTAATTTTAAATAATATTCAATTGGTGAGGTTTTAAATGTTGTGTAAAAATTATTTATTTGTTAATTTTATATGGTGTTTGATTGTATTTTTTGTAATCCTACATAATTAATACTTAAATAACTTATGAGAGAATCTACTATAATTTATGTGTGGACAAAAGGTGAAATAAGTTATGTGATATTAATTATGCATGTATTAAAATAGTAAAGAGAAAAGACATAAAGTAACATTTGAAGTTGTTTTGATTTTTCAAAAAGACATCTAAAATTTGCAAGGGTCCTATTACCTCCATAGAACCATTTCAAATAACAATAAATAAACACTTTTAACTCGTCTTCACAACAGTTGTGTTCTCTCGCTTGATAGACGCATGGATGAGTAAAAATACACACCCACACCAGTGTAAGAAAACATATAGCACAACCAATTTGAATTTTTTAAATTTTAATATTTATTTAATTAGAAATTCTATTTTCTTTAATGTACTCAATTTATTTTGTTGTATTTTCAATTCTTCCTTATTCTTCATCTTCGTAGACCAAAAATTTCCAGACCATTAGCTAAGCCACAATACTTTCACCAGCAAGGAGAAATTGAATTTCAAGCCGAGTTATTCGAGGTAAAGAAGAACGAAAATTATGTCAAAAATAGAGTCATCGACAAAATTTTGAGAAAAAACTAAGATACATAAGGCTATGACATTCAAAAATAAGAAGTAGAGTAGAGTTAATAAGATTATTGAAAAGAAAAAAAGATGAAAGTGAAATAAGATGACAGAAAAATTAGAAAGATTTCGGTGAGAGAAGCATCGGAAAGATTGAAGGCGATGTCGAAGACAAAATTGTTGGTGTTGTTTAAGGTGATCCTTGATCAGTTACGAGGTGGAATCATGTCCAGACCAAGTAAGAATTACCCCATCTAAATTCGGAGAGAGTTTTCGTCGTTGCAAAAATAATTTTTCTTGATTTAGAGCAAAAATCAAATGAAAAGTACACAAAATTGAGATTTTGATAGAGATTTTAATTTGTCAAAATTTAATTTGGTAGGATTTGATTTTTCAATTTTATTTTTATTTGGTGGTGATTTGATGTTAGACACAGTGAAAATAGTGTTATTGTAATGGTGGTGATGGTGATCATACCACATAATTGTCAACAAAGAGGGACAAATGGTTGGGGTTAAGATGAATTGAAGAAAAAGGAGAGAAAAATAAAGAAATAAATCAAAGAAGATAAAAAAAAAACATTATAATATTATTATTGGGGGGGGTGAGACACACACTCGGGCATTGAGAATACAAGTTGTACAAAAAGTATGTATTTATTATGATTTGAAATGTTTCGTGGGGTAATAGGACGCATGTCAAGTTAAGATGTCTTTTTAAAAATTCTGGACGACTTCAAGTGTTAATTTATGTCTTTTCTCATTATTAAATTGCACATTTATCCCTATCAATTTGCTATCAAATTTTTTTGTTTATGTGATTTTTTTTTAAATTATAACACCTCGAATCCAAAAAAATGATAGAATTGCAGCTTTTTGTAGAATCTAGTGCCAGTCCCGACGAAGCCACCAATGGCCCGTGGACTGACACATGGATCGTAGGTCGCTTCGTGGGTGGCAATACAAAAGGTTTTTTCAAAATGTCAAGTTCCAATACTTTCCGATGGTTCACCAGGATGGTCCGTCGACCTATGTACGAGTCGTAGGTAAGTCTCGTAGGTGAGTCTCAGACTTGGTGAAATTTTAGAGCCAAAAGTGAGGCCCACAGCTGGGCATGTACGGCTCGTAGGTGGCCTCACAGACTGTACATGGGTCCCGTCAGTCAAAGGTCTAAAATCATAGTTCCTAAACCCATCAACGATCGACCAGGACGATCCGTAGGTGGACCCACGGATCATGGGTCCCCGTCGACGGTTATTTTTAAAGGGGCTTTTGGATCTTTTCCTAATTATTCTATCCTAATACTATGAAACGACCCCAAAAATGCCCGAAAATGTGCTTCGGAAACACCTATAGTTGTAATTTCCATATATCTCAAAATCTGTGCATGATTTCGTAAATTCGACTTCATATTCTTATTCATGGGGTCAAATTGAGTGGGAGATGGGTCTAACCCGAATTTTAGAGCAACCGTATCAAATTCGAAAATCGCAAAAAATTGTGATTTGGAGGGTCAACTTTAAAGGGGCATATCTCTTAGCACACAAAGAACTGGAAGGGCCACAACCTATTAAATTAAAGCTCTCTGAGTTAGCTTTCCAACGCACTTGGTTCCACCTCATTCCGAGTTAGGATGAGGGAGTTATGACCATTTTCGTAAAACTTGTCTGTGTAGATTTGCAATTTCCAGTGAGCTATTTTTTTTTCTTTTTGAGGCTAAGTGTTGGGGACGTTTTTTTTAAAAAGGGGATATGTCCCATACTTAGTCATTTTTTTTTACTTCAAAAACACTCTCTAAGCCCTCTCCAAAATTCCACCAAGATCCTCAAC
>JAJOOS010013885.1:0-13888 GCA_029582725.1 Solanum chiquidenum
ACTCTAAACCCTCAATCCTAAACCCTAAATCTAAACTCTAAACCCTAAACCCTAAACCCTAAAGCCTAAATTATAAACTCTAAACCCTAAACCCAAAATTGCAAACCCTAAACCCTAAATGGTAAACCCTCAATCCTAAACTCAAAACCATAAACCCTAAACCCTAAATCCTAAATCTAAACCCTAAACTCTAAACGATAAACCCTAAGCCTACACCTAAACCCTTAACACTAGAACCTAACCCTAACCCCTAAACCCTAAATCATAAACACTAAATATTACCCTAAACTCTAAACCATAAACCCTAACCGTAAACCTAAACCTTAAACCCTAAATCCATACTCTAAACCCTCAATCCTAAACCCTAAATCTAAACTCTAAACCCTAAACCCTAAACCCTAAAGCCTAAATTATAAACTCTAAACCCTAAACCCAAAATTGCAAACCCTAAACCCTAAATGGTAAACCCTCAATCCTAAACTCAAAACCATAAACCCTAAACCCTAAATCCTAAATCTAAACCCTAAACTCTAAACGATAAACCCTAAGCCTACACCTAAACCCTTAACACTAGAACCTAACCCTAACCCCTAAACCCTAAATCATAAACACTAAATATTACCCTAAACTCTAAACCATAAACCCTAACCGTAAACCTAAACCTTAAACCCTAAATCCATACTCTAAACCCTCAATCCTAAACCCTAAATCTAAACTCTAAACCCTAAACCCTAAACCCTAAAGCCTAAATTATAAACTCTAAACCCTAAACCCAAAACTGCAAACCCTAAACCCTAAATGGTAAACCCTCAATCCTAAACTCAAAACCATAAACCCTAAACCCTAAATCCTAAATCTAAACCCTAAACTTTAAACGATAAACCCTAAGCCTACACCTAAACCCTTAACACTAGAACCTAACCCTAAATCCTAAACCCTAAATGTAAACACTATATACCCTAAACCCTAATTCCTAAACTCTTAACCTTAAACCCTATATCATAAACCATAAACCCTAAACCCTGAACCCTGAACCCTACACCCTAAATTCTAAACTCTAAACTCTAAACCCTAAACCTTAAATACTAAATCCTAATCGCTAACCCCTAAACACTAAACCTACTACTCAAAACCCTGAACCCTAAACCTACAACCCTAAACCCTAAACCACAAACCACAAACCTTAAACCCTAAACCATAAACCATAAACCCTAAACCACAAACTACAAACCCTAAACCCTAAACTCAAAACCCTAAACACTAAACCCAAAATCCAAACTCTAAACCCTAAACCCTAAACCCTAATCTCTAAACCCTAAACCCTAAAACCAAAACCCTCAATCCCAAACCCTTAACCATAAATGCTAAACTCTAAACTCTAAACCCAACACCCTAAACCCTAAACCCTAAATCCTAACCTAAGATCCTAAACCCTAAATCTTAAACCATAAATCTAAACCTTAAACCCTAAACCTAAATCCTAAACTCTAAACCTTGAACCCTAAACCCTAAATCCTAAATTCAACACCCTAAACCAAAACTCTAAACCCTAAATCATAAACCATAAATCAAAAGCCTAAACCCTAAACCTAAATACTAAACCCTAAACCCTAAATCTTAAACCCTAAACAATAAACACTAAACCTACAACTCGAAACCCTAAACCCTAAAAACTAAACAGTAAAATCTAAACCTACAACTCGAAACCCTTAACCCTAAAACCTAAAACCTTCAACCCTAAACCTTGAACCTTAAACCTAAAACCTTCAACCCTAAACCTTGAACCTTAAACCCCTAACCATAAACACTAAACTTTAAACTCTAAACCCTAAACCCTAAACTCTAAGCACTAAACCCTAAACCTTAAACCCTAAACCCTAACCCTAGATCCTAAACCCTAAGCACTAAACCCAAAACTCTAAATCCTAAACCCTAAACCCTAAACCCTTAACCATAAACCCTAAACCCTAAACCCTAAACCCTAAACCCTAAACTATAAATCCTAAACCTTAAACCCTATACCTTATACCTTATACCCTAAACTCTAAACCCTAATTCCTAAACTTTAAACCATAAACCATAAACCCTAAATCCTAACCCCTAAACCCTAAACCCTAAACTCTAAACCCTAAACCCTAAACCCTAAATCATGTACCCTAACCCTAGATCCTAAACCCTAAGCACTAAACCCAAAACACTAAATCCTAAACCCTAAACCCTTAACTATAAACCCTAAACCCTAAACCCTAAACCTTATACCCTAAACCCTATACCCTAAAACACTAAACCGTAAACCCTAAACCCTACACCACAAACCATAAACCCTAAACACTTAATCCTAAAAACTAAAACTAAAACCTTAAACCCTAAACCGTAAACCCTAAACCTAAACTGTAAACCCTAAACCCTACACCACAAATCATAAACCCTAAACACTTAATCCTAAAAACTAAAACTAAAACCTTAAACCCTAAATCGTAAACCCTAAACCTAAACTGTAAACCCTAAACCGTAGACCATTAACCCTAAACCCTAACTCCTAAACCCTAAACCCTAAACTCTAAAACCCTAACCCTAACCCTAAACCCTAAATCCTAAACACTAAATCCAAAACCCTAAATCCTAAACTCTAAACACTAAACCCTAAATAATAACCCCTACACCCTAAACCCTAAACCCTGAACCTTAAACCCTACACCCTAAACCTTAAATTCTAAACCCTAAACTCTAAACCCTAAACCATAAATCCTAAACCCTAAATTCTAAACACTAAACTCTAAACCCTAAACCCTAAACCCTAAACCCTAAACCAGTAACCATAAACCCTAAACACTTAACCCAAAACCTAAAACCCTAATTCATATACCCTAAACCCTAAACAGTAGACCCTAAACCCTAAACCCTAACCCTAACCTCTTAAGCCCAAATCATATACTCAAAATGTTACCCTAAACTCTAAACCCTAAACCCTAACCATAAACCTAAACACTAAACCCTAAATCCAAACTCTAAACCCTAAACCCTAAATCCAAACTCTAAACCCTAAACCCTAAATCTAAACTCTAAACCCTAAACCCTAAACCCTAAACCCTAAATTCTAAACTCTAAACCGTAAACCCTAAACCCTAAACCGTAAACCACAAATACTAAATGCTAAACCCTAAATCCTATACTCAAAACCCTAAACGCTAAATCCTAAATCCTAAATCTAAACCCTAAACACTAAACCCTAAACCCTAAACCTAAACTTAAATCCTAAACCCTAAACCCTAAACCCTAAACTCTAAACGCTAAACCCTAAACTCTAAATCCCAATGCCTACACCCTAAATCCTAAACCTACAACTCAAAACCCTAAACCCTAAATCCAAGCTCTAAACCCTTAACCCCAAACCCTAAGTCCTAAACTCATAACTCAAAACCCTAAACCTTCAACCATAAACCCTAAACCCTAAACCCTAAACCCTAACTGTAACCCTAAATCCTAAACCCTAAACCTTAAATCGTAAACCCTAAACCCTAAACCCTAAACCCTAAACTTTATACCCTAACCCTAAATCCTAAACCATAACTTCTAAATCCAAACTCTAAACCCTAAACCCTAAACCCTAAATCCTAAACTCTAAATCCTAAACCCTAAACCCTAATCCCTAAATCCTAAACCTTGAACCCTAAACCCTAAATCCTACACTCAAAACCCTAAACCAAAACTCTAAACCCTAAACTCTGAACCTAAATCCTAAACTCTAAACTATAAACCCTAAATCTTAACCCCTAAACCCTAAAACCTAATCCATAAAACCAGACACCCTTAATCATAAATTCTAAACTCCAAAACTCAAAACTGTAAACCCTAAACCCTAAACCCTAAACACTAACCCTAAACCCTCAACCCTAAACCCAAAACCCGAAAACCTAAACCATAAACCATAAACCCTCAACCATAAACCGTAAATTCTAAACCCTAAACCTAAATCCTAAACCTTAAATCATAAACTCTAAATGTTAAACCCTAAACACTAAACAATAAACCCTAACCCTAAACCTAAATCCTAAACCCTAAATCCAAACTCTAAACCCTAAATCCAAAACTCAAAACCCTAAACCCTAAACTGCACACCTTAAATCCTAAACCCTAGACAAAAATCATATACACTAAACCCTAAATGCTAAACCTCAACCCTAAACTCTAAACCCTAGAGCCTATATCCAAACCCAAAACCCTAAACCCTAAACCTTAAATACTAAATTCAAAACCCTAAGCCAAAACAAAAAACCCTAAATCCTAAACCATAAATCTAAACTCTAAATGCTAAACCTAAATATTAAACTCATAACCCTAAACCCTAAACCCTAAACCCTAAATCTTAACCCCTAAACCCTAAATCCTACACCCTACACCGATAACTCGAAACCCTAAACCTTAAAACCTAAACCCTAAACTCTAAACCAACAACTTGAAACCCTAAACCCAAAACCCTAAACCCTAAACCCTTAACCATAAACCCTAACCGCTAAACTATAAACCCTAAACCTTCTCCTTTTTTTTTTTATGATTCCTAGATTCTTTGTATTGAGAGGAGTCCTCTCTTAGGTGCTTAGTTTCGTGGTTTACCTTTACTGTAAGGGGATGAGTTGACTAACCTTTTAGGTAAGTCGTCTCTGAGCCACCATAGGATCGGAGGTTAAGTTTATGTCCCCCTCCTTGTATTTTCTTTCTTTCTATCTATGCTAAGGCCTAGGGGTGTTGCTAAGCCCCTGACACCTTCAAGGGTCATTAAAATAAAAAAAACTAAAAAAAAAAAACCTAAACCCTAATACCTAATCTCAGATCCTAAACCCTAAACCTTAAACCCAAAACCCTAAAACCTAAACCCTAAACCCTAAACCCTAAACCATAAGCTCTAAGCCTAAATGCTAAACTCTAAACCCTAAACCCTAAATCTTATCCCCTAAACCCTAAACCCTAAACCCTAAACCCTTAACCATGAATTCTAAACTCTAATATCTAAACACTAAAACCTAAACCCTAAAACCAAGATCTAAACCCTAAACCCCAAACCTTAAAACCTAAACTAAAAACCCTAAACCCTAAACCTTAAACGTTAAACCCTAACCCTAAACCTAAAATCATAAACCCTAAACGCTAAACCCTAAACTCTATACCCTTCCCCTCAACCCTAAACTCTAAACCCTAAACCCTAAATCCTAAGTATCAACTCCTAAATGCAAACTCGAAACCCTAAATCATAAACTCTAAATCCTAAACCCTAAACACTAATCCCTAAATCCTAAACCTTAAACCCTAAACCCTAAACCAAAATTCTAAACCCTAAATCCTAAACTCAAAACCTTAAAACTAAATAATAACCCATAAACTGTAAACTCTAAACCCTAAACCCTAAACTCTAAGCCCTAACCCTAAACACTAAACCCTAAACACTAAAAGCTAAACCATAAATCCTAAACCCTTATTCATAAACCATAAACTTTAAACCCTAAAACCTAAACTCTAAATCATAAACACTAAATGCTAAACCCTTTACCCTAAACAATAAACCCTAACCCTAATCCTAAACCTAAATCCTAAACCATAAATCCAAAACTCAAAAAACTAAACTCTAAACCCTAAACCCTAAACCCTAAACCATACACCTTAAACCCTAAACCAAAAGCCTAAACCCAAAACCCTAAAACTAAATCCTAAACCCTAAACCCAAAACCCTAAACCTTAAACCCTAAACTCTAAACCCAAAATCTTAAACCCTAAACTCTAAACCCTAAACCCTAAACCTAAACCTAAACCCTAATCCCTAAACCCTAATCCCTAAACCCTAAACCCTAAACCTTAAACCCAAACCATAAACCCTAAACCATAAACCCTAAACCCAAACCCCTAAACACTAAACCCTAAACCCTAAACCCTAAACTCTAAACCTAAACCCTAAACCCTAGAATCTACATCCTAAACCCAAAACACTAAACCTTAAACCCTAAACCCTAAACCCTAACCCTAAAACCTAAACCCTATCGCCTTCCCATTTCCCAAATTTTTTCTCTCTCTAAAAAAATATCTCTCTAGCGCTTTTTCTCTCTACTAGGCAATTTGCAGGCCAGATCCACCGGAATGGCCGCACAGCCGCCGGACGGGCTCCTAAGGCCACCGGACTTAATGGAAACGAAGCGCCATGACAGCAGCTACAAAACCCACCAAGATTCACCGTCTAATTCAACCTACAACTCTTCGAATTTGCAAAAAGATGAGGCGATATGTGTGGCGATTTCGGAGAGAGAACTGGACGGAACTCGTGAAATCATTTCCCATGACCAAACGAAGAAGATTCGAGCAAATGAGGGAGTAGATATGGATACATCTATACAAGATCTAGCTCCAGTACAAATCTTAGCTGATTCCATCTCGCCAGTTGAGAGATCTAAATCTGAAATTTTTTCGAAAATCGCCAATGAGCCGTCGTTACTGTGCGCGCAAGTTCGAACTGATTCAGAGCAGGATAGTGAGGATTCGTTCACTGGGAACTCTTCCCCTCATCTAGATGAACATCTCACAGCAATCTCAAGCAATTTGGACCGGTGGGAATGCCGGTGGCCAGGTAAACTCTGATTATCTTAATGAAATACTTCGAATTGATACAGGTTTAGATGAAGGAGTGGAGGAGAGAAACATGTCTACACCGCTGCTAAACAACACGTCAAAGATAAATGACTCCATTCAAGGTCAAGGAAGTATGAGTGGGAAGAACAAAGTCAGTGAGCAGCAGATACCAAGCAAAGCTGCAGAACAGGGCAATCCTAATTCTTTGCTACAAATCCAAGGCACACAAGACCATTCAAAAAGGGATAATTCATCCAAATTTTCATTTGGAATTCAGGACAATCAGAATATGCACACCCCTGAGTTAATTCAGCAGAACAAGGGAAGAAAGCAAAAGGATAATGATACACACCATCAAAGGACTGATCAACAACAGCAAGGGCAAGTAATATCAGCAGGTAATTCCATCAACCCCAATACTATTCAAGTCGATAATACTAAGAATAATGCTCATTTGCAAATTCATGCAAATGAGCAAATTAGAATTCGCGAGAAACAGAATTTGCAGGGCAATGTTCACAATTCTAAGGACCATCAGGAGCACGGAAAACAGAACAAAGAACAGGGCAATAATACTAACCCTCAGTTCCCTAAGGTCTCCAGCAACTTTGAGAAGCAAACTCACCTTCCCAATAGGAACAAACTAGGGGGTCAAAATACTAATGGACAAAATGGCAATAACCCCCAAAGCTCTCAAAACCTTCAGAATAGTTCCAAGAAAGGACAAGTTCCTGAACCTGCTCCCTTTACAGTGATCCAGACCTTTGCAGCAAAATTGAAGCAAAACCAAAATCAGAAAGGGGATTCCTTGAACCTTGAAGCCCATGAGTTTACTACCAGACAAGGACTACCAGCTGTAATATTCAAAAAGGAGGATTTTCATCAAAATCTTGTTACTGATTGCAAGTTTACCTTAATTGGAAAATTTAGCAATACTATGCCCAAAATTGAGTTAATAAGGAAAAACTTTACCTTACAAACTCAACTATCTGGAGGTGTGAAAATCTCTCATTTTAACTCAAGGCATGTATACATTGATCTTGATAATGACTTGGACTATATAACTGTATGGACTAAACAAAAGATGACCATTGAAGGACAACTCATGAGAATTCAAACCTGGACCCCTACCTTCCGACCTGAGCAGGAAACTCCCATAGTCCCTGTCTGGGTTGCATTACCTGAGCTCCCTTGGCATTGTTACAAAAAGGAGTTTGTCTCCATTCTGTTGAAGCCAATTGGGAAAGTGTTATATCTGGACTCTCCTACAGCTCAAAAGACTAGAGGTAGTGTGGCAAGGGTAAAAATACAAATTGATCTCACCAAGGCAAGACCCCCACACGTCTGTATGGGCATTGATGAAGATGACTACAACATAGGAAGATGGCAACAAGTGCAATATGAAGGTGTACCAGAGTACTGCATGTATTGTAGACATCAAGGGCATCATGAGTATGACTGCAACATCAAAAAAAGAGATGAGGAACACAAGAGGAAAAAAGATGCTGAGAATGAGAAGAACAACAAAACCAAATCTGAGCAAGGAAAGGATAGTAGAAATGAGAAAGAAAATCAGAATAACAATGAAGCAGGGCCCAGTATTAGGAACACAAACCAACAACAACAACCAAGACAAGCGAACATCCAACAGGAAGAGCAGTGGCAGATGCAAAGAAGAAAATACAACAAGGTTAATCACAACAATGAGGACAGACCAACCTCACCTCAGGACAAGACACCTACCAACACACAGCAGCAGCAGCAAGGTAAGTCAGGTAAAGATATTATTCTTAACCATAATACTTACATTAATTTAGATTCACAGGATCAACGCAAAGATCAGGAACAAGAAGGGATACAAAATACTGCCACTAAATCAGTCAATCAAAGACATGTTGGGGAAGGATCAGGAAATAACCAGCCCGGTTCACCAAAAAAGCAGAAAAAACAAACTACTGAGACTCTGAAGGAAGTACAAGGTAGTAAACAGGCTCCAGGAAAATTAGGCAACACAGGCAACAGGCAAAACAAGGAAACGACTGAAGATGCAGGTATTGACCCTATGCTCCCATCCCCTTCTAAATTTAATAATGTTGTTGTTAATGTTGCTGAGGAAGCTGTTGGAGGTATGGAAGGGAGGGTTCAGGAGATACACACTAATCTGCAGGATGGGGTGTCCATAAGGGGGAGGGAATTGACTCATGTTCTGCATGAGGTTGTGGTTAATGACCATAGGAATGACTCTAGAGCCCCTGCTACCCCTAATTCAAACCAGAGCAAAACTAGTCAGCAGGAAGTTCAGAAGGATGAAGATATGACAACTGATACAGGGCAATTGAAATCTAATAATAAATCTAGAGGAAGACTGAGCAAAAAGAAAAGAGAAGCTATAAAAAAGAGGCAGCAGAAGAATAGTGAACAGACTGCTAATAAAGGCAGACAAGGCAGACCAATTCAAGATGATTATGGGGCACTGAATTCTGAAGATGAACTGGATCCTGACAACCAGTCCATTGAAGAATATGATGAAGAGGATGAAGAAACTAGTAATATGTTAATTCAAGCATTTGGTTCCACCTTCCATGATGAATGTCTAGAGGAAGTTCAGGAACTTACAGAACAGCAAGGCCTATCTCCAAGAGGGAGGAAACAAGACAGACAAACCAAGCATCAGGTCACCAACAACATTTCTGCTGTTTCCAGCAGACCCATTACAAGGTCCAAATCTAAAGGTTTTTAATGATTAAGACAATTTGTTGGAATGCTAGGAGTATCAACACCCAGGGCTCGATGGAGAGAATTCAAACACTCAAGAAATTGCATCAATTATCTATGATTGCTATCCTTGAACCCTTTGCAGACAATACTCAATTAAACATGGTGAGAATACAATTTCAAATGGATCATGCAGTGAGTAATCCCAATGGAAAAATCTGGATTTTTTGGTCTAATGACATCACTGGCACTATACATGAGAATAATGAACAACATATCACAGGAGAGTTCAAGCATGATGATCTTACTGAAAAGTTTTTGATGTCCTTCATCTATGCCAAATGTAAAGATCATATGAGGAGGCCTCTGTGGGACAGGCTACTACATTATGCTAACAGGGATATACCTTGGTGTACCATTGGTGATTTCAATGTTATCACATCTATAGAGGAAAAGTTAGGGGGAATACCTTACAACTTGAACAAGAGTTTCGAGTTTATCAGTGTGATTGAAGCTTGTGGTTTGGTTGACATTGGATATACAGGACTTCCTTTCACCTGGTGTAATCAAAGGACTTCACAGGATAGAGTATGGAAGAGGTTGGACAGGTCCATGGTTAATGATAAATGGTTGGAGATTATGCCCCAAACCACTATTGAACACCTCCCCTCGGTTGGGTCTGATCACAGCCCCTTGCTGATGGAAGTGGTTAGGAAAAATGAAAGTCATATCAAGTATTTTAAATTCTTGCATTGCTGGGTAGACAATGACAACTTCATGGAGACAGTCCAGAAGTGCTGGGAGAGGGAGGTCACTGGTAACCCTATGTGGCAATTGCATCAGAAGTTGAAGAGGTTAACTTCTACACTTAGCAACTGGTCCAAGAAGGAGTATGGGAATATATATGCTAAAGTAAAAGAGTATGAGGAGACAATCAGGAAAGCTGAGGAAGAACTGCTGGCAAATAATACAGAGGAATTCAGACAGCAGCTACATCTTATGAATGCCAACTATATTAGATACTTGAAGCTAGAAGAAGCTATACTTAAACAGAAGACTCAACTCCAATGGTTTAAGGAGGGGGATGCCAACACTAAATACTTCCATGCATTGATGAGAGGGAGAAGAAGAAGACTATTTCTGCATAAAATCTGTACTGATGACAATGTATGGATACAGGGTGAAGAACAAATTGCGCAGGCAGGTTGTGATTATTTTCAGAAAATGTTCACTGGCCAGAGTTGCAGAGTCACTGATAGAAGCCTCCAACACCTGCCTACCTTAGTCACTCCAGAACAGAATCAAAAGCTGCAGGAAATGCCTAATTTGGAGGAATTAAGACAAGTGGTGTTTGCTATGAATCCAAATTCAGCTCCAGGTCCAGATGGTATTGGGGGCAAGTTCTATCAAGCATGCTGGAATATCATCAAAAAAGATCTACTGGCAGCAGTACAATCCTTCTTTTGTGGTCACATCATGCCTAAATTCATGTCTCATGCTTGCTTAGTTTTACTTCCCAAAACTGAGCAACCTAACAGATTCAATGATCTTAGACCTATTAGTCTCAGCAACTTCTCCAACAAGATTATCTCCAAGCTGCTGAGTATGAGACTAGCAAATATTCTACCTCTTTTAATCTCAGATAATCAATCAGGGTTTGTAAGGGGGAGAAGTATAACTGAGAACATCATGCTTGCACAAGAAATTACTCATGGAATTAAGAGGCCCAAAGAAGGGGATAATGTGGTTATTAAACTTGACATGACAAAGGCATACGATAGAGTGTCTTGGTCCTTTACTTGCTTGGTGCTGAGAAGATTTGGCTTTGGGGAGGTCTTTATTGATCTTATATGGAGAATCATGAGTAACAATTGGTACTCAATCATTATTAATGGACACAGATACGGTTTTTTTCATTCAACTAGAGGTCTTAAGCAGGGCGACCCTCTATCGCCGGCCCTATTTATTTTAGGTGCGGAGGTACTGTCGAGAATGCTTAACCTTCTACAGCAGAATCAAAGGTATAAAGCATTTAACATGGAAGTCAAAGGGCCCCAGATCAATCATTTAAGTTTTGCGGATGATGTAATTGTTTTTACTTCTACTGATAGACATTCTATGAAGCTCATCATGGACACATTGGAGGAGTATGAACATACTTCTGATCAGCTTATTAACAAAGGAAAGAGTCACTTTATGGTTCCAACTAACACACCACAAGACATCATCAATATCATCAAGGAGGTCACAGGTTTCTCTCAGAAGAATAGTCCAATAACATATCTTGGTTGTCCCCTATATATTGGTCGACAAAGGATCATTTTCTATTCCCAATTGATTGAGAAAGTATCAAAAAAGATATGTGGGTGGCAGGCAAGAATCCTCAGCTTTGGAGGCAAAATCACCCTGATCAAGCATACTCTGCAATCCATACCTATACATACAATGGCTGCAATATCTCCTCCAAGTGCAATTATCAGACACATTGAGTCTCGTATAGCAGATTTCTTCTGGGGCAGAGATCAGGACAAAAGAAAATACCATTGGGCATCTCTTGAAACCATGAGCTTACCTTGTTCAGAAGGAGGGGTGGGGATCAGAAAAATCACAGATATCTGTACATCCTTACAGTATAAACAATGGTGGATATTCAGATCAAAATGCTCTCTTTGGGGCCAATTCCTTAAAGCCAAGTACTGCCAGAGAGCTAATCCAGTAGCAAAGAAGGTGGATACAGGGCAGTCTTTAGTGTGGAAATATATGATGAAGAATAAGAATAAAGTGGAAGAGCATATCAACTGGAAAATCAATTCTGGAAGCTGCTCCTTTTGGTGGGATGACTGGTTAGGGGGGGGTGCTTTGGCTAAGTATACCACTCATATTTCTAACCTTAACAATGCCACTATTGCTCATTTTCTTGTCAATGGAAAATGGAATGAAAGGAAGCTGAGACAGCAGGTTCCACCACTGCTCATTCCCCACATATTGAGCACCAGCTTCCAGTACCAGCAAGGAGTGAAAGACACAGCAGTGTGGAAACCTACCGAGTCTGGAAACTTCACATGTGCTTCAGCATGGGAAATTTGCAGAAATAGGAAGAGTGTTGAAGTGATCAACTCACAGATTTGGCACAAAAATATTCCTTTCAAAATGTCCTTTCTCCTTTGGAGAGCAATAAGAAATAAATTGCCAACCAATGAGAAATTAGCAACATTTGGAGTGGAGCCTGTTAAATGTTTCTGCTGCATTCAACAAGGATGGGATGAAGTGAATCACATCTTCATTCAAGGACATTTTGCAACTCATATTTGGAAATTCTTTTCAGGCAATATGGGAGTCAACCTCCAGCAGATTTCTCTGATAAATTACCTATCGAGTTGGTTTGGAGGAAAGAAAAAAAATGAAGCTCACAAGCTCCTTATACAGGCAATACCCATATTGGTTTGTTGGAACCTTTGGAAAAATAGATGTTCAGCGAAGTATGGAGGCAGGAAACCAAGCATCACAAGAGTCAAATACATGATCCTTAAAGACACTCTCCAACTGCTCACATCAGAGTTTCCTTACATTCAATGGCCCCTGAAGTGGACAGAAGTTGTGGATGTGGTGGAAAGTTGTAAGCATGACGTTAAAGTCACTTCCACTATTTGGAAAACACCACCCCCCAGTAGATACAAACTCAACACAGATGGTAGTGCCTTGCACAATCCTGGGAAGATTGGAGGAGGGGGTATTCTGAGAGACGAACAGGGGGATCTAATCTATGCCTTTGCTATACCTCTCGGAGAAGGGACCAATAATCAGGCAGAAGTGCAAGCTGCCATCTATGGATTAAATTGGTGCATTCAGCATGGTTATAACAACATTATCCTAGAGGTGGATTCAGAACTAATAACAAAGTGGCTGATGCAGAATTCTACTCCACCTTGGAGGGTTCAAAGGTATGTACAGGAGCTCCAAAATCTGAGTAACCAATGCGAATACTTCCAATGTGTGCATACATACCGAGAGGCCAACAACACTGCTGACTTTCTGTCCAAACAAAGTCACAGACACGATATCATGCAACATTATTATACATACAGACAGCTACCAAATCTAGCACGAGGAAGTTATTTACTTGAGAAAATGGGAGTGCAAAGTTTCAGGCGTAAGAAGTTGAGAAGAATTAAAAAACCCCCCTAACTTATTGCCTTGTCTAGTCGTTCTAGTTGTTTTAGTCGTTCTAGTCGTTTTAATTAACTGGAATAGGTCTTGCTTTATTCTTACTTGTAAGGGGAGAGTCTCCCTTATTTATGCTTACCTAGTATCTTTGTATCGAGAGGAGTCCTCTCCTTAGGTGCTTAGCTCTAGGTTTATCTTCTTTTAGTATGGGGATGAGTTGACTAACCTTAGTAGGTAGGTCGACCCATGAACCACCATAGGATCGGAGGTTTGGTTTATGTCCCCCTCCTTGTATTTCTTTTAATTTCATTTATGCTAAGGCCTGGGGGTGTTGCTAAGCCCCTGACCCCCCCAAGGGTCGTTCAAATAAAATTAAAAAAAAAAAAAAAAAAAAAAA